>OMLP01033644.1:50567-69503 GCA_900302685.1 Spondyliosoma cantharus
AACCAGCCGCAAAGGAGAAAAGCCTAGCATCAGGCTGAAGGAGCGGGGACTGACGCGAACTGGATTGGACGGCGCGGTCCTCCACGACCTGTCCAGCAGCCGTAACTTCAGTGAGAGCCGGGGCGGGAATGACGGGGCAGCCAAGTTACCTGCCGCCGCCATATTGGGGGAGCCGGGCAGCGTGGACGGGGCGCACCAAGCTCCCAACAATGACTTTGTGCCTAAATGTGATATCATAGGCAAGGACGCTCTGTCTGCCCTTCATCGCGCTGGCTCTCAGCAGTGCCGACAGGAGATCGCTAACATCGTGTGTCAGCATCAGGCCGGACAGCTCATGCCACACACTCTTCCTCAGTTCTGCCCACAGCTCGGTGAGGACCCTTTAACATGTACACAGATAGTGTGATGATGCTAGGGGTGCAGACAGTCTGCACATTGAGATATCTCATAAACTAGTAGTGTAGTTTAAATTAGTTATATATAGCCCACTGCTTTTCTTGCACACCATGCAAGGGTTCTCTGTCACATGTAGCCAATCAGATCACACATATCTGATCTTATTTACAGTGAACTTGTGTATAGGTGTAGTACTCAACTGTAGTACATGTAGGGGTTGCACTGGGGAAAAAACAGTCCACTCCCGCTTTGGTGTGTGTGTTCCAGTGAACACAGTTGGCAGTGTTGGAGAAAAAAAATAAGTAATTAGGACAAAATGTCTACCCTACTTTTTATCTAATACACTTTACACATGATTATGCAACCTTCCCAAATCAAGTTATCCATGTCCTTCTCATCTTTACCCCAGATATTATTCTTTAAAACGCTACAGACCACACTCAGTCAGTCCTTGACGTCTCTGTCCTCTTCTTGCAGGTGTGTCAAACCCGGTTCAGGCTGTTGGGGAGCTGGACAACAGCCTGTCCAATGTGGAGAACCCTGTCAGAGTGGCTTTCGTTCTCATGGTCCATGGCCGTGCCGTACGGCAGCTCAAGCGTCTCATCAAAGCCATATATCACCGTGACCATTACTACTACATCCATGTGGACAAGGTATTGCCTTGGCGTCGAGGAATATGTTGGCGTCAACCTCAAACCAACAGCTGAATTAGCTGAGGTGTTTCTTTCCGTGTTTTATCAAACTCCAGGAACTTACTCTGACAAAGTTGGCCATTGAAATGAATCTGTTGCGATCAAAACCAAGTGTACAGTATTGTACACTTCTGCCAGATCATAAATACACTCTGGCAGAAGTGTATTTGGCCCCCTGTTTGGGGCTGTCTTCACTGAGCTCACAAATGCTTTCACCGGTTAGGTCCTTTGCATTATGGAAGTTATATTTATCCCGCGGGTCTCTTGTGTGTTAAAGGGGATTAGCCCGGATTGAGTAAAGTGTGGTTATTCTTAGGGGCAGGAGGATTTAGTGGAGGCTGCTCTCATGTGCAGCTGGAAGGCATAAGACACAAAACCTCAGGTGTGTTCAGTGCAGACAGCAGGGAAACAGGTGCGTGTCATCAGTGCACCTGCTTAGCCGGAAAGGTTGTCGAGTCCCGGGGAGTTTCTCTGTTCTGCTGCCAAAGAACGGTGGAGAGGCTCACTGGAGGCAGTGATGAATAAGGAGTCAGTGGGACAGTCACACCACAGACACTATCCTAGATATTTTGCCAGCCTCACCTCATTCATCTCTGAGGCAGAAGCCTGTTTGAGAGATGAGGCTGCAAAGCAGGTCAGGTTGTACTGGAATCAGTCTGCCAGCTCCTCTGCATTCAGACGCACAAACCTCTTCTTTCCCCTCCCATGTTCAAATGAGGACTGTGAGTCATTCTGTTTTGCACCGCTGTTGTCTCAGTTATGAAAATAACCAGGACACCACAAACATTCCTGCAGTGTCTGAATCTGTACAAGCTCAATTTAAGGCTTTTGAAAAACAATTGATCGCTTCAGTAATTCTTCAAGCAGAAATGTCTAGCTTCAGCTTTTTAAATGTTAAAATCCGCTGCTTTTCTTTGTTGTCTATGATAGTAAATGAAAAATGAAGAGTCTTTTGTTTTTTTGGACCGCTGGTTGGAACAAAAAGGACGTTTCAATAAGTAATTTTGCCTTTTTCTTTCTTTCTTTTTTTGTCATTTTATTAACTAAACAATTCATCGTGAAAGTAGCTGATAAATTAGTAAAAATAACAATAACAAAAAAAAGATTTGTCTCAACACACACACTCTTGTACTCTTGTACTAAATGGCCACTCTTTATTGAACACAGTGGCACGCTTTTTTTATGCTTCACCGAACACAATTGGACTTCATGTCCCTGAACAATTAATTTCCAAGTGTCTTTTCCTCCTAAACTGCCCATTTATCGCTTCAGAGCCTTTTATTAGCTGTGTTCATTTGGAAAAAGGCCACTGGTTAATTAGTTAGTAATTAATCTAATTAAGCTCCAATGGGAAGCTAAAAACAGGTCTTTTGAACCTGCGCATTTTGGCTTCCTGCGATATATGCTCACACGTAGCTGTGTCTCTCAGCACCTTTAATGTCTCATCAGATAGCCTGACAGCTGCTCGGCTCTGCGACTTCCTCCATCTCATCCCTTTTCCCTTCCTCACTTTTAATCCCTGCTTGACTATCCTTGAGCTCAGTTCATCTTAGTTTTGTGTCACTGTCACCTGCTGCCACTTTGAGATGGCAGAAACCGCTCATTTTAATTTCTTCTGTCTACCATCATGCTGACCCACTGTACAGAGCACTTTGCGGCTGCGCTGCTCAGATCAAATTCTCTCCTCTCAACATGAGCCAGCTCTGTGTGTTTGTCTTGGCGACGTGGAAGCTGCAGATCTGTGAGAACATTTGTGATGCAGAAACACATTTTTCGCTTGTTTAACTGTTTGACCTGTTGTTTGAAATTTCCCAGCGGTCGGGCTACTTGCATCGGGAGGTCCTGAAGATAGCCCAACAGTACACAAACATCCGAGCCACACCGTGGCGGATGGTCACCATTTGGGGAGGTGCCAGCTTACTGAAGGCCTACCTGCGCAGCATGCAGGACCTGCTCTCCATGCTGGACTGGAAGTGGGACTTTTTCATCAACCTCAGCGCTACAGATTTCCCCACCAGGTCGGTCCAGCAGAGTAGTATTATTTTACTTCTTTATACTATAACATTGTTTCCAAATAGCCCTGTGTAGCTTTGTAGTTTAGTCAAGTGTTAAATACAGTATATCCAACTTAAATTCTGGTGTTTGTCCAGTTTGTGTCTTGATCACCTCTCTCGTTGGTGGCTTAATCTTTCAATACTGAAATTGCATTATTATAAAGTAGCAGTCATAACATTTGCCAGATGTAAAGCCCAGTAGTCTGTCAGGAGCATTAAATGGATTGTTTTGGTCATTGAGTCACAGAGCTGGCAGAAGTAAATAACCCTTCCTTCTTGTCAATCAGCTTTGTGCCTCTATCAAAGCAGCTCATAGGATAATAAGCTTGGATCGGTTGGATGCACACAGACAAGCAGCTATCAACCAAATCCTATCCGAAGTAGCTGATTTCACTCATGGATGTTAATCAGCCTGCCATTTTATTTCCAAACAGTCTTCTGGAAATGTGTTTTCTCTCTCCTTGACCTAACCTCTTCCTTTCCATTCTCACCTGAACGCCTTTCCTGCAGGACCAATGATGAACTGGTGGCGTTCCTGTCACAACAAAGAGATAAGAACTTCCTCAAGTCCCACGGGAGAGAAAACGCCCGGTGAGTGTGCCAGCTGTACGATACTAGACCAGCCACACCACACATTTGGATTGTGTTTTAAAGTGAAGAGTTTCGAGTTGTAGTGGAAAGTGATGTACGGACATGAATTCCGTCTGGGTCCTGTGGCTATAATACAACAAGTCAGCAGCAGCAAATGGGACCAATAAGCAGGGTTTCCACTGCTTTGAAATCCTACAAGGCCTTGAAAGTCACTGGAAGTACTTGAAATGATATTTTATGCAGGAATAGACATTGCATCAGCAGCGTCTTTTCCCCACGTCAATTTATATTGTGCTCTGTGTTGAAGGTTTATTAAGAAGCAGGGCCTTGACCGTCTCTTCCACGAGTGTGACAACCACATGTGGCGTCTCGGCGAACGCAGCATCCCAGAAGGCCTGGAGGTCTCAGGTGGCTCTGATTGGTTTGCGCTCACCCGCCGCTTCGTGGAGTACGTCATCAACTCCCAGGATGACCTGGTGTCGGGGCTGAAGCAGTTCTATTCCTACGCCCTGCTCCCTGCTGAGGTAAGTAAGCCTTAGGTGGTCTGTTTATCTCCCGTAGTTGAGACAGTTTGATGAACAAGTCTGTCTCATGCCCGTCCTCCCCTGCCAAGTCAGAGGAGCCTAGCAGCGCAGATAATGTAATACTTTAAGCTTTCAGGCGCAGCGTGTAGCAGAGGTGCCAGACGAGAAGAGGGTTCACTCGAGTTTATCTGACTGTGTGGTTTAATGTCTCGGAGGAGGTGCTGTTGTTTGTTCCCTGTTGTTTGGAGCTATAGAGGCGTGACCTTGCGCAATTGAGAGTCAATGGCTAGAAGACTGTTTAAACATGTCTTTGATGGTTTACAGTATCTCTCAAACAGCGCGGCACAGCCGAAATGATGCTTTCACTCCCTCTTCACAGTCCTTCTTCCACACTGTGCTCGGGAACAGCCACATGTGCGACTCTCTGGTGGACAACAACCTGCGCGTCACCAATTGGAATCGTAAGCTGGGCTGTAAATGCCAGTACAAGCACATCGTGGACTGGTGTGGCTGCTCTCCCAATGATTTCAAACCGCAAGACCTCATTCGGATTCAGGTGAGCGAGCCAGATTGTGTTTTCCCCAGTCTCTTGTTTCATTCTCGCAGTTTTGTTCAGTGTCATAGAGGCTAAGTTCTGTTATGTTTGCTCTTTCTATTCCACAGCAATTGACCCGTCCGACATTCTTTGCCCGCAAGTTTGAGTCAACAGTGAATCAGGAGTCCATAGACATCCTGGACACTCACCTGTATGGCCAGTACGCTCCGGGCACTGTCGCCATTAAGGCGTACTGGGAGAGCCTGTTTGAGCAGTTGGATGGAGTGGGCTCACTCAGTGACGTGGCTCTCACTGCTTACACTGCTTTCTTTCGCCTGGGCCTCAAGAACCTGGTGACTGTTCAGAGCAACGCGGAGGCTTGCAAGTTCGTGGACAACTTTTATATATATATAAATGCGTGTATTTCTGTGCTCAATAGGTATCATTTTGATTTCATGTGTATGATTTTTGTCTTTTTTTTATTCTATTAATTGCAGGTTTGAACCAGTAGGCTACCCTCTATCAGTACACCTGTACTTCTATGACGACCGTTTCCAAGGGTACCTGGTGCAACAGGAAGTCCAGGCTGTGGGCTCGAAGACTAGGGAGACTCTGGAGATGTGGGCAGTGCCCCAAACCTCGCTTGTCCTCGAGACCAACCTTAAGGAGTTTGAAAGGCTCAAGAATCTGGAAGTAAGTGCGCTTTTGTCCAAAGAAGAAAATGATGAGGGTTCTTCATTATCATTAAAGTCCTGTACAACTTTTAATATCAAGGTACTTGAAGAAAACTGCTGTCTTGGAAGATTCTTCTTGATATGAAAGAATTGGGGTTGTTTTTATCGGGGTTGATCTGGCAAAAACTGAACTTTGAAGTTTAATTAGTTTAAAAAATGTGTTAATATTGGGAGGGACACTCTCACCTTGTCCTCAAATATAAAAGTCAAAGGCAAGGAGACACGTTTAGTTGTATTGTGGCACATAAACCGACTCTAAAGCCTCCTTTTGTCTTTCTCCCTGGCAGATCGGCACAGAGTGGGATCCTAAAGAAAGAATCTTCCGTAACTTCGGCGGGGTGATCGGACCTTTGAGTGAACCACTGGCAGTCCAGAAATGGGCTCGTGGCCCCAACCTCACAGCCACCATTGTGTGGATCGACCCAGCTCTGGTTGTGGCAGCGTCTTATGACATCACTGTGGATGTGGATGCAGAGTACACCCAGTACAAACCACCACTGCAGCGCCCCCTGCGGCCTGGCACCTGGACGGTACGAGTGTTGAAACAGTGGGAGCGCGTGGCAGAGGCTCGCTTCCTCGTCATGCCCTTAACCTTCAAAGATAAGGAGCCGGTACGCAAAGGTGAGTTTTCCGTAGTGTCAACAATTCCCCCAAATGAAGGAACACATCACCATAGCAACAGTGTGGCTCATTGATTTTTTTTTTGAGAACAATGGAACTCTGTAGCAAAGAAGAATGAATTGAGTCCGCCTAACACCGGCAGTATGTCTGCATGGGTTTGTTCACTACACTTATTATCCCTCATTCTGACTGAAGGTTTAAAGTTCAATATGTGATGTGGTAAGTTTGGTTTGATCTGTCAAAAGCTCATTTCTTCTCAATTTTCTTTTTGTGCTAATCTGAATGTCCCCTCCAGAAGAGGACAGCTGGCTCCACGCGGGTCCTCCAAATAACCTGTACCTGGAGCAGAGCTTCCAGCAGCTGAGCTCCGTGCTGAAGCTCCCTCCCCAGGAGTCCGCCCTGCAGGAGGCCCAGCGCAAGGCCCAGCTGGTGGGTCCGCCTCTTGAAGCGTGGGTGGACAGCAGCATAGGGACATTCTGGGTTACAGGCGACCTATGCGCCACACAGACTTCTTCTTGCCCCGCTATGGGACCTTGCTCCAAGACCTCCTGGAGCTCTCTGTCCCCAGACCCTAAGTCTGAACTGGGCCCAGTCAAAAGTGACGGGCGGATCAGGTAGCCCCAGGAGAGGAGAGACTGTGGACTTCAACACATACGCAGGAAGGCTGAGGAAGAGCTCGACTGGCACTGGGAGCTCCAAAAGAACCTGTGTGAAGCGGATGCCGTCGACTCAGAGCTCAAGGGCACATAAACAATGAGGCATCTTCAGTTGAGACGCTCTCAGTGAAGTGGTAACACAGACTTAAAAGAGGAGGATGTGACGGCTGGAAATTTGCACATAGAAGTTTGCAAGCGCAAAGAGTTGTGTCATTGTTTTCTGAATTGTTACACAGATGGCAGATTTATTTTGTTATTTTTGTGGCACATAGGTTTTCAGTCCGGGTCTGTCTGGGTTGGAGTTTGAAGAGAAACCTTGGCGCATGTTTTGAACTCTGAACGCACAGCTTTTAGTTTTTCCTCTGCTTTGAACGAATCAGGAAGCAGTTGCGCTCCTCGCTGTGTTTTATCTTCATTTCAAGGGAGAGGGGAACCTCTGAATCATATTATTGTGCTTATTTTGAAGCATTATTATTAAGTAAGTAAGCATACGGAGCAGACAGATGAAGTGCACTTTACTGTAAGACTATAATGTTACACAGAGGTCACTTGGTTACAGTGCGAGAAGTGAAAATGTCATGGTGGATCAGGTCACATCACTTCGTTTCACAGGTACGTACCTGCACTGTCACTCCCCTGCACAGACATATCACTAAACATTTGGACTTAAAACCTCTATTAGGAACAAAGGAAAGAGAGTGAGGGATTATTAAGAGTCTGATTTATTTCAATTGTAGTTCTGTTTACTGTACATTAACATGTTACTTTTTTATTTGTTAGTTCCCTGAACTGGCTATAAAGTTTTTTTGTTGTCTTTGATGTCCTTTGGTCCAAAAAACACCACTCAGAGTTGTTTTCTGGGCAAAGGAAGTGCCTAGAAAGCTGCTGCAGATAGCGAGGTGACATTCAAAATGTGTCTAAAATAGATGACAAAATGGTACCAGCTCAATATATCTAGCTACATTTGCCTAGTTAGTCAAACCTTGACTAACTAGGCAACTAGGTTAGTCAAACCTTGACTAACTAGTCTTAATTTTCAATGGTCTCAAATGTGAAATCCTTTTTTTGGCTCCAGAATTCTTTGAACAAAAGCCAACAAGTCACAGTGAAGGAAATATGGATAAAGCTTCAAAAGAATGGTTTTGTGAAATCTGTTTATTTGCTTTCTGCCCCCAGGAAAAATCAGATGGTCGATGCTACTCTGTTGTTTGTGAGGTAAACGTGAAGCTACAGTCAGCAGCTGGCTGTCGTAGTTTAGCTAAAAGACTAGAAACAAGGAAACCTAAAGCTAACCTGGCTTCCAAATGTGACAAAATCTAAACACTAAATTCTGGAGGTACCTATAACCATATACAATGCTGATTTGTTGTTTATACACTTTTTTTATGGATTAAACAAGCGACATACGACATCTTAATTAGTGAACTCTAGATATGCTGCTCTGAACATAGCAGCACAAGCTCTGTCAGTGCGAAGCTAACCAGCTGCTTTAGGGCATGTCATCATTACCAAACAAACATGAGAGTGGCATCATTCTTCTCATCTAACCCTGGACAAGACAGAGAATAAATGTGTTTTGCAAAATGGCAAACATTTCTGTTAAATGCAAGACTTTTAACTTGCAAACATGGTTAGACACTATACATCATACCTCCTGTGTATTTGTCAATATGCAGTACTGTCACTGTGTGTGCTCTGTTGGCCTCACATGTTGTTTATTGTTCATGTTTCATTTCTTAAGGTGCATTTCAACTTTGGTTCACAACCAAAAATGGTAAACAGACCACTGTATGTTTGTGTTTTTATTTTAGCGATCTAAGCTGCCTTTACATAGTCGAGAAGATGAATTGTTTACTACAAGATGCTAGCTGCCAGAGATGTGCAATGAATGCCTTTTCAGAGGATAGTGAAAATCCCCCCGTCTGTCTTAGTTTGCATTTTATGCAACCTTTTATGTTCTTAAACAATAGCTGGCCACCATATGAGTTTTCAAGTGACCTTGTTTACCTTGCACAGCACAGTCGCTTCAGTGAAGCCCCAGTTTTATTGATATAGGAGAGCAGAATCATCGGTGTACCAGATGTTATTTTTCTATACAGTTTGAGAGGAAGTGTGTGTATTGTCTGTTCATCTCCATTGCTCTGTTTAACTATTAAAAACTGCTGTCTAATTATTTTGTGTTTAACGGTCCCACCTGTTCAGTGACGTTTGAAGCAGACCTTCTGTTTTTATGTGGGGGAGCGGGGGTGGGATTTCGTGGTCTCCGTCCGCGCAGCAGTACGCTCGGTGAGTCATCCTCAGCCCCTGTGGCTCCAATCTGAGCACTTCAGCCTGTCACTGTTTGCCTCTGGAAAAGCTCATAGGATAGGCATCGTGACTGATGACTCAATAAAACATTTTAAAAAAACCAAAACACTTAAATGAAGGTTTCATGCTGTTTCTTTTCATCTTGTATCTGGCCTTAAGCTGAAAAAAGAGCCAAAAAGTCTGATTTTAGTAAAATCAATATTGTTAAAATATAACTTGAAAGTCACCCATATGATTAGTACTTGAGTTAAAGTCTCCACTATTTAAAGGTGCAATAAAGCCAAAATTAAAGATTCAAAAAAATGATTAAAGTTATGAACTGAATGTGAAAAAATAGCAGTTCTGACATTATGACGTTTATGTCCTGAGAGATATCTACTGAGGTTAGCATGTCTAACCACCTCGCCCGGCAAGTCCCAGACCAAAGCTCCTTTGCTATCAGTGTAAGTACCAACACTCCCACAGTGCTCTGAGCTCATTTTCTTCCACTGTTGGAATGTAACTAACTACATTCACTAAAGTACTGTACTTAATTACAATTTTGAATGACTTGTTCTTGTGTATTTCCATTTTCTGCTACTTTAGACTTTTGGATGTAAATATTGTACTATTTACTCCATTACATTAATTGTATGACTGGAGTTACTTGTTACTTTGAAGTTTGCATGCTGCATCAGAGCCAAAGTAGTGTACTTTTAAATAGTTTATTTGATCAGCAATCGGATAAAAAACACGTATTCCAATAATCATGAGAATGCTGTGAATATTGGATCTAATAGTCGGCCAGGCCTATTGTAGGCCAACCCATAGTATAGAGTATAAACATAAGGCTGGGTAAACTCTGTAATTTACCTGTACTTGTACTTTTGACACTTAGCCTCAGTACATTTAATATCAGATATTTTAAAGGGGCAGCATGTAAGAATTAAAGTTGAAAACGTCCAAAAATGAACCAGACCAACACAATGTGAAGAAACAGCAGCTTTGACGTCATGATGTTTATGTGGACATGAGCACTCGAACCCAAACCGCTAGCTGCAGGGCTAACAGCCAACGGCGCAAAAGCTAGCAGTTGGTTGTTACTCTGGTGGTATACCACAGAAATATCTTTAAAACTTTATCTTTATTTTCCTACCAGCCTTACTTCTGGGTGTTTTTCTCCGACAGTTTCTCTGACAGTGGAGCAGAAGAAGCAGGAGGCGGATGTGGGACGTTGATGAGCAGCACAGTCGCTCTCCAGGGTGCTGAACTCCTCCTGGTTGTCACTTCCTTGTAGAAATGTCCGCCTTAGTTTTAACTCATGAATATTGTAAACTACACCTCCGGAACGCTTTCGTTTAAATATTTAGCGCCTGCTTTAACCACAGGACTGGAGGCAGTTTTTAACGTCTTCGCGGGGGATATAAACCCGAGACACGCAGGAGAGGAGAGGAGAGGAGGGGCCGGTTAAAGCTGAGCGAGAGGAAGTTCTAACACCTAAAGGAGCTCATCTGCTTTACACCTGGAAACAAACTGCACAACAAACAGGATGGAGGACACTCGTGAGGCACGGAGACAGGAGGAGGAGGAGGAGGAGGTGAGGCTGGTGTCCTCGGACAGCGCGTACTGGTCATCAGCGGTGGACACGGACACAGAGGACGGACAGACTGCCACAGACACCACCTGGCCTTATAATGAGGACATCACACACAAGGTGAGCAACGACGTCTGCACTACTTCTAATTAGATCAGTCTGTATCATGTCCTACTAGATACAATAAGTCACAAGTATGCAAGATCAATATATATCTATGGAAGCCCAAAGTGTTCAAAACAATAAATACTCATAGGCTAAATCAAATGTTTAAATTGAACAAAAACAGATTTCATTGTTCATCGAGTAGATCGGAAGAAAATTAATCGCCAACTGTTTTCATAATCAATTCATCGTTTCCGTCGTTTTATAAGCAAACGTGTCAAACATTTGCTGTTTCCAGCTTCTTAAATGTGAGCATTTGCTGATTTTCTTCATTATCATTGTAGTAAATGAGGAGTCTTGGGCTGTTGGTTGGTTAAAGAAGCAATTTCAGGACGTCACTTCAATTAAATTTTGATGATCAATTTTCAACATTTGTTTTTGACGTTTTATGACATAAATGATTGATCGATAAAATAACCGGTACATAATCTAAATGAAAATAAGTGTTAGTTGCTTCCCTGTTTCAGAGTCTGGTTTTGTTCACATTGGCATTGACACTTTGTATGTAATATTTTCAGTTCACATTCCCTCTACCACTTTAAGGTCCAGTTTGCAAGATAGTTAATTGTTGAGTCTTAATCCCAGGTCATTAATTATTGACACTTTGGGTTTGTGGTAAAATTTATTTGGATGACCAGGGATTAAGACTCAATCAATCATCTGTCTTTCTCCAGAATGTCTTTTTGCACCGTCAAACAAGCTCAAAAAGGTCTGCCAGATGTAGCCAGTTAGCTCCTGTTAATTGCTTTCAGTACTTAATTACTGCATGATTACTTTGTTTACTCGTTTATCTATCAAATAATGAACACGTTGGGCCTCGATAGACAATTCCTCAAGTGTCTTTGTGATGTGTCTGCATGTCTGTGTGGGTGGTTGGCTCGATGAAAGTCTGAGAGGTTCATATTAAAACCCCCTTAAAACAGAACTAGCTCTACTATTATCTGCTACTCAGTTTGTTATCTTTACACCACATCACTCAGCTGCTGAGACAACAGGATTGATATTCACATAGTCTTGCTAATCATCTGTTTGATCATATGCAGCAAATAAGGAGCCAACTTCCTTACCTACCTTACCACAAATCTACCTTCGTGCACATCACACACACACACACGCACACACACACACACACACACACACACAGCTTTATCATATCTATCTAGCGCTAAGATATGATTCGATATGGTATGATACGTTACAATGCGATATGATACAGTATGATATGATACGATACGATAGGATACAATACAGTACGATACGGTACCATACGATACGACACGATACGATATGATATGACATGATATGATATGGTACGGTACGATACAATATGATTTGATACAATTCGGTTCAATTCAATACGATGGGATACAATAAAATAAAATACAATTGTAATGTCAGTTTACACCTAAATTCATTTTGCACCTCCAAACAGTTCTGCTCAAGAGGTTTACACACAATACAGTTGAGCATATGGCACATATTTATAAACGCAATTAAATGAACATCATGACCATAAAACACATCACATAATATCACAGAGTTGACTCTGATTTGCCTGCTGTGGGGCAGACGTTGGTATTCTACGGTGAGAACCTGCACTTCAAGACTCTCAATAACTCATCTGTTCAATACTAGCGAAACAAGTAGTACATTGTGTGTGAGCCTGGAACAACCTCCCGTGTGCTCAGTGTTCACATTTCTGGTTGTATTTGTTGTTTTGCCGAGTCAGGGTCCTGCCAGAAACTACACAGCAAACCAGATACAGATGGCTCTACTTTTTACAGGCTGAAGTGGGCCAGTTCTTTAAATACCCAGTAAACTTTTAATTAGTTGGAGAAAATGTGAGACAGGGAGCTTTTCACAATGAGGAACAATAAAAAAAATAAATATATGTACACTGACGATACACCGTTAAATGTAAAATGCTTGACATATTTCTTGGTACAAGATTCTGAATTCTGTTGTAAACCTTTAATTCCTAATGTGAAGGCTGAGTGTAAAGTTATCAGCACTTACAGAATAACTACATTGTCATCTCTTATGAGACCTGCTGAATATTTAAAGACGAGACTGGCTTTTTCTTGAATGATAAGGCATTTGAGATGAATTTACATAAAAAGAAAATTTAAAAAAAGAAGAAAGAAATATGTGGTTTCACAGTAAAGAAAAGAAAGAAAGGAAGATCGCAGTTCGCAGCCTGTTTTCATCCTGAAACTTGAACAAACTAGACATTAAATCAACAATCACTAGCAAAAGAACCAAAAATCTGTACTGTACTTTAACACTGGTAAATACATTCATATTCCACGTTCGGTTCCCAGGTGCTTGCTGGAGATAAACTGCCCCCTCGCTGCTGCTCTCTTCCTGTTTGTCCCGAGAACATTTACATGTCAGCATCAACATTTGATGAAGGAGGCATGAAATAGTAATATGTTGATTTCACACTGGCTAGCCAAACACTGCACCCTTCCCCTTCAAACAGTGAAACAGTGAGTCACGCACGTGTGCACACACACACACACACAAACACACACACACACACACACACAGCAGCAGCAGCTCACTTCTGGTCTGCATCATTTGTACTTGAAGGCCAGTCTGTACTGGTGCCCACTCACACTGAGGAGGAATGTTATTCAAAAACAAACCAACAGCCCTCTAGATAAAGATTATTTGTATCCTGTGTGCTTTGTTTGAAATGTTCACGGGCTATTAGCTGGATTTTTATGAAGTTTTTGTCACTCTGCGTCTTCAAAGAGATCGCTGCAACTTTAAAGAAGCAGATCGTCTCCGATTTCCGTCCTGTGCGTCTGCTCAAGCTGTCAGGATGTTGTGCTGTTAGTGGGAGAGCAAAGTTGAATGTGCAAGAGACGGTGGATGTCGGTGATTAAAGGGAGCGTACTGCGAGCTGCAGAGCACCGCACACTGTAATGCGGCGCCTTATGTGACTGCAGATAAGAGGCCCCTGCTGCAGGGTGGCAGCGGGGGCCACCCTGCTGGAGGAGGAGGAGGAGGAGGAGGAGGGTGGTGATAAATGTCAACAGGCTGCGTGCACCAGCAGCCCCCAATGAGACGATAACCATGGCGACAGGACCGATTGATGCCAGCGTCCAGTGCTGTGATGACGCATGACCCCTGGGCCATTAGAGCTGATTGTTGTCACACCGGCAGTGACTGTTTGTGTGTGTGTGTGTGTGTGTGTGTGCATGCGTGCATGAGAGGTGGTGGAACAAGTGCTCGGATCCTTTTCTTGGGAAAAAGTAGGAGTAAAACTGTTGATCACGGGTTTATTCCTCAACAGTTTGGTGTATTTTTGTGTGTTTTAATGTAAAATCTTAATCTGAAAGTGAACTGCAGTTGTCAAATGAATGTAGTGTGGTAAAATAGTAGAGGTACTTCAGTACAGCCATCACCTACTAAGCTTCGCACTGATGGAAAGTTAAGTGAAGTCTCAGAGTCCGTGCAGTTCATCCAGTGTGGACGACAAAACTTCACCTGACTTTTCGTAAAAAATTGTACTCGATTGTTCAGTACTCGGGTTCATACGCTTTAAGTTACTTTCCACCCGTTGTATTCAGCATTCCCCTTGTGGGTGCAGGAACAAAGGCAGCCTGAGATGTGAGCAGCCCTCTCTGATACAGTGACACAGTTTCAGGCCCAAACACACACACACACACACACACACACACACACACATTACTGTTCCCTGCTGCGGGCATTGTGGCAACCTCCAGCCGTCACATTGCATTAAACAACATGGAGCTATGCGCTGATCAACAGATGTACATGTACAGTAACCTACACTATGTGCCTGCACAGTGCTCCGGCCTCGGGCGAGGAGAGCAGCGGTTGGAGTCTGGATACATGATGTCGCGTATCTCTCTGTGACTCTCTCCACAGACCATCCTGGTGGGGGACAGCGGGGTGGGCAAGACCTCCCTGTTGGTTCAGTACGACCAGGGCAAGTTCCTCCCGGGGTCCTTCACTGCCACCGTCGGCATTGGTTTCACAGTGAGTTCACGCTTCCTCTCCCTGCGCCCTGAATCTGCTTTGCATTCGCCCCCTTTCATTCCTAGCTCAGCCACATCCCTCCCCCTCCTCCCTTCCTCCCCCCCTCTGTGTCACTGCTATGGGCTGTTTGCACTGAAGCCTTGACAGCGGAGCAAAATCTTCTGCTCTTCGAGTGCAGCATGAATCAGTAGTGCTCTGTCGCATCTTCTCACTGCAGTCATTACGATCCATAACACTCTGTGTTTGTGTGTGTGTGTGTGTGTGTGTGTGTGTGTGTGTGTGTGTTGTGTGCATTGTTGTAGGTATTGATGCCACTGCCGTGATTAAATCACAGTGAAGAGGGCGCGGCTAATGAACGTCACGGCGCCAGGCTGCTTGCCGCTGGATGCCTGTAACAAAGCTGTTTTAAATGAGACTGATCTGATGCCTTGTGACACGTGAGGAGGGAGGGCTCACAAACAGAAAAGATGTATGGCTCACTCAGTGTGTGATTTTTTTCCGCCGTGGCACCGTTAACTCTGGCTTTGTGTCAGTGGCATCAGAGCAGCACAGGGGGGGCAGCGATGTGTGAGGAAAGTATAAAATTGGCTTTGCCATTTCGCATTAGCATACGTCTTGTGGTAGCGCGTGACTCAAGGTTCAAGAAGTCTGCAGAGAAAATGCACAGCACAAACAAAACAAGTCACTCTGCTGCATTGATCGACTTGATTTAAAGTCAGTCGGCGAGACAGCTCAGACACCGCTTTATATGCACACAAGGGGAAAAGTGTTACCTGTGTTTGTCTGCGCTGCTTCACATGACTGGAATAAAGTTTCAACCTCCTTCAGGAGACATTCTGGATGCACCTCTCCTCACTGCTTCTTTCTTTTTCAGGATTAAATCAGTGAAGCATCCTCTCGGCTCCATCTGCGAACGACAGTTGTATCATTATGTTCACGTTGCCCGCAGCCGAGAGATGAGTTCATGTGTTTGAACAAGAGATGACATGGCAGTTACATAAGTGATCCCTGACCGAGTGTCATTCATTAGTCCTGTCACCACAGAGTGGAGGAGGAGGAGGAGGAGAGGCGCCTCCTCTTGACTTGAACACTGGGGGGAGACAGAGCACCGCAGGAGAAGATTGATTTCCGGACCGGAGTGGCAAATCGAGTCTCATTGAAACCATTTTAGACATGTGTGACATGCTCATTACAATGAGAGGATTGTGGATATTTATAGGATCACTTGTTGTTGAGGAGGGGGGACTTGGAGGATTGTTTGTTTGCCTGATGGAGGGCAAATTGGTTAATGAGGAAGAAGCTATGGAAATAATTAAGCAGAAGCACAATTTTATGGCTATATAAGCTGGTTTGATCAGCGTTCCTCTTAAAGGAAACATGTTTGGAGACGTGGTTTCTCAGACAAGGACGGTGCGCCTTTTTACGCACAACACTTCACCTCCCTTCAGGAGATACATTCACCTCACGGATGAAGTGTATTTAATCTAACAGGTCACAGTTCAGCCTCTCTCCTCCTCTCCGGCTCTGTGACTCTTCGCTCTGACCCTCTCCATGATCGAGCACCACCTGTGGCGGCGGCTGAGTCAGCCACCGGCGCACATCGACTGATGTCCGTTTTTCAGGGCACAATGTCCGCCTGAGAGACAGAGCGATGCTCGGCTCGGCTCTGCGCGGTGTTGCTGGAGCCGCCGACGTCCTCACACACACTCAGCTAATCATCTGCCCACGCCAGGATGCTCGGAGAATCGGAGAAATGTTTCCGCCCGCTCGTCATCAGCGCTCTCCTGACTGGTCCGCGTAGACGCCGGAGCGCCTTCTGCCGCTGCTGATTGTTTTCAAGTTTTTCATCATCGCTTCCGTCTTTTGACAGTGTGAGATCAAGGTGTGATTTTTTTTTTTTCTTTCTTTCTCTTCTCTCGCTCTCTCTCTCTCTCTCTCTCACATCGGGAAGCGCCCCGGTGATCATTTTGTGGCCGCGCGCAGTAATGCAAGCACAGGGGCTGCTGCCGGAGGCTGCCGGAGACCGGGACTGAGCGGAGGAACAATCTGCGCGTCTTTTCTTGGACACATCTCGGAGATAACTGTGCTTTGTGGCTCCCTCAGCCTGCGCTCTTTCCTTCTTGGCATTGCGATGTCTGCAAGAAAGACATCGTTGACGGACAAGCAGACTAAAAACGGAACGTCAAAATATGTGTTGGAGAGATGCGCGTCTATTAACGAGTATTATGATATTGCCTTCAAGGTGTGTATTTCCGTCTTGGTCATGTGTGTTTATTTGTTTTGTTTTTTTCTCTCTGCTGGAACAGGTGTCTGTATTTTATTTATTTATTTATTTTTTTTGACTGTTGCTCTGACACGGAAACAGCTGGGTGTTCCATGCAGCAAACAAAATGATTATTGACTCTCCACATCTGGAGAATCAGAGTGACAACCATTAACTGTCAGCAGACCGGTGTGGCTTATTAAAAAGAGGCCATGACAGGCAGCAAGTCTGCGACCTGATGCTTTCACATGTTTTAAGAAGGATCCCTCTGAGCCTGTAAAATCTCTCGAGGTCGCCTCTGTCCGCCCTTTCTGGCGTGCAAATGTTTGCTGAGGGTGTAGGCTACTTGTTGCTCCCTGCAAAAGCCTCCCCATTAAAGATGGCATACAAACACAAGAGGCGCACACAATGGGAGAGAAGTTAAATTCAAGTTAAACTGCATTACTGTCTTCTGCACTGTGTGCTTGTGCAGCTATGAGTCACTCCCATGTGTGTGTGTGTGTGTGTGTGTGTGTGTGTGTGTGTGTGTGTGTGAATTACAAATAAGGTCTTCTTCACATGCTGCTGGATGGATGGCTCGTATAATTGCACATCCTGTTGTTGTAATCAAAACGACAGTTGGCTCCAACATCTTGAGTCGCCTCGTTCTCCGGTGTTGGCAGAGCGTCACATATCGGTGGCGGCTCGGTCAACGCAAAATGTAGTGAAAGCTTTCTGTGGAGGACATTGCCCAATATAATGTGTGACTAAAGAAAAAAACAAGCCATCGATTGTGAAATACTCACTCAATTGCAAAATGATTTTTCCTGTGCAGGCTGTCAGTAACCTGTTTGTCCCTCTTCTTCTTCTCTGGTGGTGGGTTTTTGGCTCGCAGGTGATGCTGCTGGGAGACTCGTCCGTGGGGAAGACGTGCGTCTTGGTGCGCTTTAAAGACGGCGCCTTTCTGGGGGGCAACTTTATAGCCACCGTTGGAATAGACTTTAGGGTGAGAGAGATGACTCCAGACTCACGGGAAAGACTCGTGCAAAATTCTCATTATTCCTGTGTGTGTGTGTGTGTGCGTGTGTGCGTGTGTTTGTTTGTTTGTTTTGTGTGTTGTTATTGTTCTCGTTGCTCTTTGCCAGGAGATATTTAAGCGTCTGAAAGACAACCGAAAGATATTTTACAAAGCGACAACAGATCCACCTGTTCCAGTGTCATCGGCCCAATTATCACCCGGAACACTTCACCGCTCTGCGATCGGTCGCACCGAATGTACAAAATCCTCGCACCAATCAGTCAAGTTCACAGACCACTTGTGCTGCGAGGCGCCGCTGATGACTTCATAAATGTCTCGGCAGATGCCTGCCCACGTCCCTGTCTCCCTGCAAAAGATTGGCTGCAGCTCAGCTCGGTCCAGGAGGAGTCATCTCGCTTGACAGACGAACTCCTGCCTTGTCACATACGCCTCGCACAGGCCCACACGGTCGCCGGGGCTGGATTTTGGAGCAGAATCTCTACTGTATACCCTCTGGAGCGAGTCAGCTGTGTCCCTTCCGACCTCCCGTTTCCCTCCAATCAAGGCAAAACACTCAGGCTAATGGCGAGTCAAGTAGGGGGTGATTTGAGGAGGAAACCGGGCCGCATTAGCCAGAGTGATGTATCGTCTTCTTTGTAGACACGAGAGAGCATAATGGACGTCTGACAGGTGGAGCCACGCGGACGTCATTTCATCTCGTTCTAGCTCAATGGCTGCAAATCAGCATTCATTCATAAAATGCATTTAAAAAAAAAAAAAAAAGGCGACGTGACACTGGTTTATTCTGGTTTGCCAT
>OMLP01033646.1:0-23039 GCA_900302685.1 Spondyliosoma cantharus
AGGGAAAAAAAAAAAACAAAGACGCGAGAGAGAAAAATCCATCTGTTCTTAAAACCACTTAAACAATAGGAGAGGATTTGGATTTGAGATTAATCTGCTGCTATTTTTGCAGAAATGAAGTCCGTTTGAGGAGGATGAAAGGAGCCGGGAGTCCAAATCCTTTCTATTGGAGGATTAGAGTCTCGTCTTTGCTCTGGGAAAGTGGGCTGAACCGACACCTTAACTTTTTCTTCCTGCGGAGAAGTTTCGTACAGAGCAGGAGGGAGGTCAACGCAACTATTGTGAACATTTTATTTGATTTTAACACAATAATAATACAGTTCTAGGCGCGTTGATCCGACTCGGGGCTCAACAGTAAAGATTGCGCGATGGCCTGGAAAAGGTAAAATGTGACATCGATACAACACATTGTTTCTGTGGAAGCTGATGATGGAAGAAGCGAAGGAGCGAGTCGTTCTGATCGGGCACTTAGGAGAAGATGGTGATCCGTAAAAAGGTTTATGAGCTCAGGGTCAAGCAAACATTTCAATTATCTCGGAGTTTAGTTGGGTGACGTTTCAACTCCAACCAACCAACTAACTAACTAACTAACGAACCAAACCTATTGCCAACATGTTCTCACTCCCAACTCATCGAACACAGCAGCTTGGTCAGCGGCTTTTAGCTTCAAACTCTGACGCTCTCATCGTTTTTTTCCATCGTCAAGTTAGCAATAACCTCCGGTGAGATGACAGCTCACGTATTACGACTTTTGGATTGTTATAAAAGGTGTCAAACGGTCGTGGTTTGGTTAAGGTGTTGGCACGAAGATACGTAAAAGGAGCCGCTGTGCAAAGAAAAGTAGACTTTTAACTTCTTTTCTAAGTTGGTAATGATAATCCTCTTCTGTACAAACACTAGGTTCCGGAAAAGGTCGTACTTGATGTCAGATTATGTTCAGTCTCGTCACTTATGTAATGTAAGTCACCTACTCTTGATCACAAACGGGACTTTGAACTCGGGTCTCCGGAGGTAAAGTCCAATGAATAACCAATCCAGCCCACCTCCCTCCCAAAGTGAAAGAAAATCCTCTCAGACCCGAACAATCAAATCACAAAGCCCCTGTTTATTTTTGGACAATCACACAAAACCTGTTTTCAGCCTATATTGTTTGTATCTATGAAATCCACTCTAAACTCAATCTATCCTCGTTTTGAAATTCCATATTTGTGATCACCCGCCGGATCTCTTCCTGATAATTGTCCCCGCTGCTGCGGTGCTCTTAGCCGAAGCCTCCAACAACTTAATGCGTCTTTAATTTCTTTGGTTTTCTGTCGACCCCTCGCGTAACGATGTCGAGCCTCCAGCTGCTTCCTCGTTTTGAAGTTGTTTAAGGTTGAAATTGTTAGATAAACGCTCGGTGATGAATGCGTCCCAGCAGTCGCTCTCGTCAACTCCTGCCACCGCTCTCCGTATCAGACAACATCAGACCCGTCGTGCTGAGAAGACGTCGCTCCCATTACTCCCTGATTTGCATCCGAGTCGAGGTTACGCGCGTGATCCCCTTAGTTGCCGACTTGTTTCCGTCAACGCCGCGTGCCGCCTTGTGTCTGTCGGAGTGTCAGGCGAGCGAACAGCCCCCGGCTGCTTGTGAGGGTCTCTCCGGATAAGCGCGCAAATTAAAAGCTCATTACATTCTGCTGCCGTTTGGTTTTATCGGAGAAGAAATACGCCGTTCTCTGCTGCAGCCTGCTGTCATTCTCTCTCTCTGTATCTCTGTATCTCCATGATGT
Organism: Spondyliosoma cantharus; assembly: GCA_900302685.1. Classification (NCBI taxonomy): domain Eukaryota; kingdom Metazoa; phylum Chordata; class Actinopteri; order Spariformes; family Sparidae; genus Spondyliosoma; species Spondyliosoma cantharus. Next base: position 1,773 of record OMLP01033646.1, read on the forward strand.
TTCCAGGCTTTCTATAGCTGCCCAACAGCTCCCCTCCCCCTACTTCTCACACGGCACTGTGCTGTCAGTGCATTATGATGCACGCCTAATGACAGCGTGGTATTTTTAGACAAGACAATTAACTTTATCTGTTGTACAATTACGCCGATTGGAAAATGCGCCGACATACACGCAGGCCCTTGGATAACACTCTGCGTCCATACGTTCACAACATCTTCACTGAGAATCAGAATTAATGGTCTGTGTATGCCATCGGCATTATGACTTCATCCTCGGGGAGAACGCGCGCAAGCCTCCTGCACGCACGAGACGTTTTGTTTTGAGCTATTAAGGCGGCGATGGAAGCCGCTTTTATCCAGTTTAGCATCCCATAAAGCCAGCACGGATGGAGGAGTTGCTCGCAGCCTTTCCGTTGACTCGTTTCCAGACAAAACGGCTTTTTTCTTTCCCCCTTTTTAAAGCTTCAAATACATATACGGTCAACGCAGAGACGAGTCTTGTATCCGCTTTTTAAAGTTAGAAACTCGTTTTAGATGCGTCCTGACAGCAATCGATGCATCAAATACTAAACTAAATCCTTACTGTGATCTCCCAGAAGGCTTGGCTGGTGTTTTTTGCTCAAGCTATTAGCGTGCTGGTGGCACAAGAATGGCAGAGAACGTGCAGCCAAAATATTTTGATGCTGACATGCTAGCTAAAAGAAAAAGCACAATAGCCATGTTTGTTGTTCACTGTCATCAAGCTGTCAGTGTCGTTGAATGCGGTTAGTGACAATTGTTTGTGACAGCTGTTTTTTTTTTTCTGTGTTTATGATATTGTGGCATTTAACAGAGTTTGTTATTTATTGGACTAAAATAAGCCAGGAGAGCTTGTTGAACGTAGCAAACTAGCGGCTAACGCAAAGCAAACCCCAGATTAGCACGTTAGCTGTATCTGAGCTTTAGCTACCGAATGCCCCAGTGCCAGTCTGTCAACACAAGAAAATAACTCGGTATGATTCTGGACTGAAAGGACGTCAGAGAGTTTTATAGAGCAAGAGCAGCATCTTAAAGTCAATTCTGTAACAAACAGGCGGTGGGTGGTGTAACCTCTGATGGAGGCGTTCCCAACTTCTGACTGTCCTTTTATCTGTATATTTGCTTTATATCACACGGTTGATGTTCTCTGAAAAATAACACTGGGTTATGTAGCAGGGGGCAGCAGTTCTTGTGTGTTACACTCCATAATATGGAGGCACCGACGTCCTCGCTGGTCGATATGTGGGCGGCTGCTTTTTGAGTGATCTGAAAACTACTGATTTTTTTTCAGCAGCAGCTGAATTGCAGGAATATTTTCTTTATAAAAGACTTGAGAAAATGAAAAGCTACCTTTTGTGATGGTGTTGCTCCAAGAAAAAGTAAAAAAGACCAGTAACCTCTGTGTGGTTTTTTTTTTTTTACCCAATAAGTGGTTGTCAGGCACCTCGGCTTCAAACTGTGTCCCATTTGAATTGTTTGAACCGAGCGTCCCGACACTTTCAGCCTCTTCCATGGTCAAACAAACAAAATACAAACAAGTGCACTTCAAAGTATTGAAAAGTGTTGGCTTAACTTTGCAAGCGTTGACGTCGAGATGCCGCGTTTTCACGCCCTCGGCGCCGGATCAACGTGACCACCTCTCTGCATGCTCTGCAGGCCTAAACATGACAGTTCCGCTGCACGACAAAACCCCGGGATCTTGTTTTCTATTCGGGTTTGGACCTGGATCCATACTATTTTTTTCTTTTCTCCTCCTCTCTCGCTGTCATGTTCCGGTCACGCCTCGAGCCTTCCTGTCAGTGAGTTTTTGTCAGCAGCCTCCCAACATGTTATTTATTTAGCGTCGCTGCCAGCTTCTGATGTCTCCCCGCTGGTTTTATACCTCTTCTGCCTGCTCTTCGCTTGTAATCACCCCGTCATTACCTCGGCACATAAGGTCTAGCTAATTAGTCCAATCATTATTATAATTACAGATCAGAGAGGCATGATCGGGAAGGTTAGGGAAGGTTTTCTAGCCTGCGTCTGCACCTTTACCCAGGCTGAATAAGTGGCTACCATTATTCCCATTAAAGCCGAGGGACAGGAGAGGAGTGACATCATTTCTTGAACCCGCTGCAAGGTATGGATCCTAGCAGAGTGATACTCATTCAGCCCGAGACAGGCAGCTCCGGAGGATTATTCATTTTTTTGGATAGTCTCCAATGTCGATATATTCCCACAAAGATGCTGCTCTGTATGGAAGCGCTGTTTGACATTGACTCTTTAGCCGTTGTAGGAGCGCCATAGATCGTTCAGCGCGCTGGATGGAAGCAATTTCAGCCGCCGCAGACTGTGCGAGGGAGTGTGTGTGTGTGTGTGTTGGCTTGTTCTACGGCGGTAGAACCGAGCGATTACTGCCATTGATCAGTCCACTAAACTTTTATCTTACCTCGACTAGACGGCGGTAAATCAGAGCGCACACGTCGCCTTGTCTGAAAGGTCACTCAGTGTTTGATGCTGTTTTCCTCCCCGCCACGGCGAGAAAGGTCGGCTGAATTTAAAGATAAAAACTCTCACCTGGAAATGAGTGGTTCGGCCGTGTCTTCTACAGATAATGGATCAGAACCGCGTTTCGATTTTTAATTTTTGCAAATTGTTTTCGCTGCACAGCTTGAAGCCCATCCAGCGAGAGTGTCGCTTTAGTGTAGGTCGACCTACAATCTGCGCCTCTGAGTGTGCACACGCAGGAGTGTAAATTTAAGGAGGCTGTGATGGAATCATGCCCAGCTTTAGATGGCGTTATCTTCGATGCCGAGCCATCTGCATGGAAGCCAACGAACAGTCATTGCTCAGCATTGCCTGAGGCTTTCTGGCTCCTCCTTTATTGTGCATTACACACAGCGAGCGCGCCGTCGTGAATCGCTTTACATCCCGTTATCGCACGGAAGCGGCTTCTCTCCTACGGACCCATTATTTTTTGAGGATCGTCACCATTTTCCATACTGTAAATCGTCCTCGTGCTGTATCCACCGCGACAATCAGCAGCGGGCTTCGTGCCACTCTCTCAGGAAACCCCAGACGTGATTTTCAGTTCTGCGGAAAAAAAAAACATGAAGGCTGTTCCAGGGAGATGTCTCAGCATTTACTTAGAGAGAAGACAATCACATTGTCGACTCTCAGCTCGTCACCCACGTCATTGTGGTTTATCAGTTGGTCTATGAAATGATCCCCGCTCGAGAGAAACAACTGAGTGGGCTTATTTTATTGTTTATATTTATACATGGGTTCATTTTAGGGTTAGTTGATACCTGCATTGTCAGGTGTGGGTGGAGGGAGCTGGCAGCATGCAGCGATTTACTATATCCACTTTAAGTTAAAAGCCGTCCAGTGTTTCATTGGACAGAAATGTCTTTTATTGTGAAACGTGTTGTGGAGCTCACGTTGACCTGAGAGGTACCAGTAAGCACAAAGGCTGAATTATTATTATTTAATATTTTGATGTTAAGCTTTAGAAGAAGGACAGTGGTAAATTGATGTGTCACAGTCGTCCTGATGGATTGTAGTTGCTGCTACACTTTCATTCCTGGTCACTCATTGTGTCTAATGCTCAATGCTTGATGCTAAAATTTGGTATTACCAATATTTGACTTAATATCAAACTGGTTTGAGCTTTTTTACATCGACCCAACCTTCGTTTCATGTTGTGATAACCGTCCCCGATCACCGTTGTCACACTGGAGCTTTTGCTGTTCCTTAGTTTTGAATTTGGACCCATTAGAAAGTTGATGACATAAAGCTCAAAGATCTGGTTATTTGATATTTTAAAGACAATGTATCAATAAAAGTCGGCACAAAGACTGAAGGAAAGTGGTCAACTGCAACTCCCAATACGCTCTGGAAAATCCCCTGCTTGTTCTTTCAGATTGGGTCACTTTTGGATGAATTCAGCAGCTATGAAAAGGTATTTCATTCCCAGTTGCAACACACTCTAACTATGTCTTTGACTGGAGCAGGAGGGTTGTGGTTATCGGGGGGGAAATTGCTGTGTTTTCTCGTGGAGAAACCTTGAGAATATCATTGATGGAAACCTTTAAAATGGGAGCTCACAGTGGTGGAATGAATTCTACAACCAGCTGCTCGTCCATACTCGCAGCTGTATCGTGTTTACCCTCTCCAGTCTGCGCCATAAGCTCACCGAATCCCTCACTGAGGGCCAATCGGTGATCTGCACTCCTCGGCTCGCTAACTGAATACACACATTACATACTGTTGTTGTTTCTGCCCAAGGTGTCCTGCCTCGTAGCTGTCACAGCTCCGCAATATGGCCGTACAGCTTACTAACTGATTCCTGTCTTAATGAATGTGGGTAATGGGCAGTCTGGTAAATAGCTCCAATTGCTCTTATCTGCCGGCTAATGATGTCTCGGGCTCCTTTCAATTAAGGTGGGAATGAGGTCACTAAAGGGTTTGCTTCATAGCTCAGCCATTCAGCCTCATTAAAGCTTTAGCATGTATTCATCAACGCCCCGGCCACAGGTCCCCGAAGCACATGCTCTGCCTCGCTCTGTTTTATCCTCTATAAACTAATTAAGAACTTGTTAATCCTCAACTAACAGTTTGGGCTTTGGATCCTTTCTGTGCGAGTCCCCCTCTGTGTTTGTGGTTTTTGGCACGCGTTTTATCTGTGTGCCAGCCAGACCAATCAAGGCCGAGGTGGAAAACTTTCAGGGATGCTTTGTCTTAGAAGTCACACATCGAGCCACGGGACTCATTTTTTTCCTCTCTCTCTCTCTCTCCGGGTGCTTTGTTTGCCAAAGTGTCTCAATTAAACTGCAAGATCTAGGAGAGGCATACATACCCTACAATTTAAGCATCTCTTTTTTATATTTATATATTAACAATGCTGTATTTATGTTCAGGAAAGGATGTTGCCAGCCCACAAACACTATGCAGTTTTCCTTCTTTACAGAGGCTCTTAGCGTCTTTTAGCAAATTAGCAACTAGCTAAGATGAAAAAATCTAGCAGCTAAAAACCTGGTTGGCCTATTTTCCTCCGGAGTTGGTGAAGATTGAAACGGCTAACACAGTTAAAGAACTAAAAGTATATTTAAATTATATTAGTAAGTAGGCTAAGTAATATTGAATATTAACCTACATTTGCTAACACCTTATAACAACGTTTTAAGGTGAGAGGCTAAAAACAAGACTATGCAACGCAAGCTAGCCGTCTTTTATCAGCTGGTTTTATATTTCGTTGCATTCTTACTTTTTTTTTTAATGATACCCAGATATTTTCCTAAGGACTCCTCAGCAGGATGTGTGAACAGGCAACTGTTTGCTAACACCCACATTACATTTCTTTTATTGTGTAGCTTAAAAACAAAACGCTAGCTAGCTAGACTTGCGTTCTCTTACAGGGCTTTAGATTTTGTCTCACTGAACTTTTGTTGCATAATTTTTTAGATAACAGTTAACGACTTCCACCTAATAACACTTCTTTAGTCACAAACAAACAACTAACCCTTTCCTTCTTAGATGGTTTCATATTTTGTGTGTCTCTGAGCTTTTGTTGCATTCCTACTTTTTAAATTGATACCCAGGTATTTTTATCAGGACTTGGTGGAGAGTCGATACAAGTAGGCTAATATTGAATATTGCTACATTATTACTATAACTACTTTTGTCAGGTGACCAGAAACACAACTGAGATCTAAACAAGGCTTCGCAAGCCAGTTTTCTATGACGGCTATTTTATGTTTCCCTGAGCTTTTATTGTATTCTCACTTTTAAATTATTTCATCAACAAATGTAATTTATATCAATCTCATTTGCAGTTGAATAGCTATAGAATGAGTATGTCTGCAGTTATCCATAGCTGTTGACTGGACTGTCTAGATTTATTATTGTAATATATTGTCAAAATGTTTTCCTTATTCAATTTCTCCCTGATCCCAAAGCCACCTGCTGCATGTCAACATGTGTCAAATGTATTTCATCTGCGTGTTATTTGATTTGGGCATGAGCAAGGTGCCTAAAGCTGCCTTTCCCCCCCGTTGTTCTCATCTTATATCCTGCGGTGATCCTTTTCTCAACAATATTAAACAGCAATAAGTTTCTCAATTTGTCGATCGGACAGGGAAAAAAAAACAAATTGCCTCAAGGTTGCTCATAACTCCGACTCGTTCTCCCAACCCCGCAGCTTCTCTCTGTTGTTGCCAAGCTGTTGTCAAGCGTGCAATTCACCAACGTGTCGTGGGCTCCATTTTTATCTGTCACATTCGTTTGCGGGTGATAGCCGCTGATGCTCGCCTCATTAAGAATTCTCCCCCCGCCTCCTCCTGCGCCGCCGCCGCCGCTGCTGCCGTGTCTCCTTGAGAGCCGAGAGGCTGCGACTCTGCCTCACGTTCGTCCTTGACTGACACCCTCATCGTTCCCCTTTCATGAGTTTGCCATTTCCTCCTGTAATTCTTTTTCCCCTCTACCTCTTTAGTCACTTTAGATATCACTCTCTTTTTTCTCAGGTCGCACACATTGTTCTTTTTCGAAATTTCCTTTCCCTTTGTCCTCGTCTTTTTTCTCACTCTTGATTCATTTGCACAATAGTCTTTTTACTGTTTCTGACCATGTCTTTTCTCTCCTCCTCTCTGTCTCTCTCTCTCTCTCTCTGCAGGAGCTGGTGGGCAGTAACCCTCCGCAGAGGAACTGGAAGGGAATAGCGATCGCCCTTCTTGTCATTCTGGTCATCTGCTCGCTGATCGTCACCTCCGTCATCCTGTTGACACCAGGTACACGGCGCGGGAGGAGAATGAAGGCGTCGGGGGGTGGGGGGGAGTCACAACACCACACATCGCTCTGTTTACACTGCCATTATTATGCACAGACATGCCCATTAGCTTTTGCAATCAATCTCAGCGCGAACAGTGCAAAGAACACAATGTTAGTCGGCGTCTCTGTCCTTGTGTGTGGTCCACGCTCTCGAGCAGTATTTCCAGCGTCGGCCACCGTAATGTCACGGTTAACTTCCACATGGGCGCCCTGTGCTGCTGTAACGGCCACATTTAGTGAAGGTCACTAAACCTCGTTGAAGTCGGCTCGCGCAACATTGCTTTCTGCATAACGGCAAGTCTCCATCTGTCCCCTTCGCTTAGCACGTCTTCTCCCTGCGCACGCATTTTGTTCAGCACACATTTCTTAGTTATTTTTAAGGCATCCGAGTTTGATTTCCCGGTGACCTTCAGGTTCTCTGTTGGCAGATCTACATGAAAGTTTAATCAATAAGCCATCTGTTTGTATTCAGGCTCATAAAGCTCCTTGATATGGTTTTATGCGCTGCCAGAGCCAAATCAGTCAATACGACTGCCAATGTGTGTGCGCTATAATGCAGTTACAAAGACAGTAATCACCGCGTCCTTGTTTATGATTTTCTGTCGCAGACAATTGCAGGTAACGTTTCCCCTAGGATGTCGGGGGCGTGGTGGCAGAGCAGGGTTCAGCAATCATGAAAGAAATTCAATGTTACTCTACATGATCCTTCAAGATCTGGACAGATGTCAGAGCGAAAATATCACTAGTGCAGACTGTAGCATCGCGGCAGGTGTCAAAGCAGCAAGGCCTAAAATGCCTTGTCACCTCCTGGCTGTGACCTGTTCCTGTCCCGGGGCGTTTGTTGTGGACTCAGATGAACCGGAGCTGCTTAATGTGCCACTTCCAAACAAGGCGGACCAGCGGGAGTCAGGCAGAAAGTGGAGGCCGGGCAGGTGGTGTCTCCAGCTTGTACCTCGCCCTAATCCATCCCCTCCCAGCGTAGACTCTGTGTGTTCAAGCAGAACGACTGTTCCGCTCCAGGTCTCGGCACAGGCCGGCTTCTTGCAGTAACTGTGAGGCCTCCAGCAGTCAGCCAGCAGACTGCCCGTCAAAGGGGCTGTTTGTTTGGTATTTTAGAGGCGTAAGGGATATTGCAATATGCTCTGGCTCCATCCCATGCAGTGTTGAAAGTTGGTTTGGATTAATTAGGTATCCCGACCAACTGAGTGGAGCTTCGGATGATGTAGCGCCGTAAGTCATTCCTCAAGGACACTGGGTTGTTGCAAAAACGGTATATTTTACTTCTTCTTCGGGGTTAATGTATTTGAGATAGAACTGTTAATTGAATACATGGACTCAAAAAAGATTACCCTTAAAGACTTCAAGCTTTCATGTGGGTGTACAGTGCAGAGTAAACTTATTTTAATGGGTAAATCATTGCAGGCATTCAGTTTAAAAGGTTTTACTCTCTCTTGAATAGAACTGAAAACCTTGAAGTCATGAGTTGTTGCATATTTAAGATTTACATAAGACAGGGCATCCCTGAATTGCTGCAAATCGCCTCCATCCCCAGTCTTCAAACTGGTACCTGCTGTTATTGGGTTGTTTGACTGATTACAATTTGCCATGTAGGTCAGGGTAATTGAGGCTAATTGAGCTACTTGCTAACTGCAGCTATTACTATAGCCAAAGATAGCTTCAAATCCAGTATAGTGAGCAGCAGTTACAGTCGCAGTTGTGCCACCACCTATACTTTTGGAGCAACTTAGAATTCTGGCAAAGTTGCACCTTTAATGACCTTCACAAACACCGATGTTATCCAGACCTTATCATCTAACATCACTGGGATTCACTAATGCTCTTGTGGCTGAATGTGAGCACATTACTGCAGCTAAAGTTCCCAAATCGTAATGCCCATGGTTTTGAAATCCCATATAAGTATCATTTTTCTACAGCCAGTGTATTTTGAACATTCTCCCCTTTTTCAGCCGATGAATCCTCATCTCAGTTCTGAAAAGAACAGATTTGATAATTAAAGTAACATATTGGATTCTACGTAGTGTCCTCATCAAATGAATTAATGTCCCTAGTTATTGTTCGCTATGTCCATGCATATGGACGGGGCAGCAATAAGCCTTTCTTCCTGTCAACAATTCTCTGGTTTGCCCAAGCCGGATATTCACATTATAAATAACCTCTGAAAGGGGTATTGTATTTCGCACAGTACTGATGATGATCTATTCTGTGCGGCAATGCGGTCTTTTCAGGGCTCCTGTCTGTGCAGAAATTGCTATCTCTGCCTCTAAAGATGAATTCCTCACTGCATGATTGTGAGGAAAATAGTGAGCGTGGTAAGAATGCCTTGATTCTCTGATTATCTTTGTATGCTGTCTGAGGCAACCTCTGGTGTCGCTGCTGCAAATCAAGTCAGATTGAATTATAAAAGACGTGTGTCTGCGATTAAAGGTGCAATATGTAAGAATACCCCTAACCCTGTTGACTTCAAACTCCCAACAAACAGGCGCTGCTTATCACCACAGTAATTATCACCACGACATGTAGCTACTGTTAGCTCAGTTAGCTGTGCAGATAACTGGACAACCTTGGGAGTGTCTGTGTTTGCACCGCTGGCAAAGGAGCTTCGGGCTGCTAGGGGGGTTATGTTTTCAGGCCCGGGGCTAGCTGATTAGCATGCTAATCTCTGCAATGCTATATACAGAACATCAGATTTTTTATTTCTTCACACTCTGTTGCTAATTTTAGTTAAATTTTCAGTGTTTTGATTGAAATTCGCACGTCTTGCAGTCGTAAAGGTCTCACTTTTTAAGCAAAAATATCAGTCGTCCTGTTTTAGAGGAAATAACTTGTTTTAAGGGCACTTAAGATGTTGAAACAAGAACGAGTAAAGGAAGGTAATTACACCAGAATCAAGACAAATTCAGCATGCTAGAAGAAAACTTTTAAACAACCACTGCTTTCAGGAAAATAAAACATTTAAGACAAAAACAAGTTCATGGAAAGGGAAATTGTTTGACATTTTGCAACGCTGTTAAAGTGCTCTCGGGGTTCATATTAAAATGCTAAATCCAGCAATTATTCAGAACAACTTATTTTGCTGTAATTATACATCAAGGAGAAGCATTTTGGGGAATGAGGCACCTCACTCGGAGATGCATACTGTGGCAGCTAATGTGAGGATGTATGAGAGAGCATGTTGTTCCCACTCAGTTAGGAGGGTTTGTTGATGGATGCTCCCCTGCCAGACAAGCCAGCCAGTCTCTAACTGCTCCTGACAACCACTTTGTTCACACACACACACACACACACACACACACGGTTTCGTTTCTCCGTCTTCCTTTTCCTTCCATGCTGTAACTGATAGCTCCATATTACTAAGAGGTTGCTCTGTTCTCCACATCAATACAACTGGGTCAGATGTTCGCAGTTGGCATCTGGGTATTCGTCAGACTGAGCGATGTCAGGCTGACTGACAGAGTGACAGCTAACTGAAACTGTGGGAGGATCACATGGTACATTCGTTTGGTGCAGCCGAGTGCGAGCAGCCGCTGAGATGACTGCATGAACAGATCGCTCTCGTGATAAACCCAACAATTTGGCTACTTCGGTTTGTTTTGCATCGTTTAGTATGTTTACATCTGGATATCGTAGGACTTAAAAGTTTAAAGGTAATTCATTCCGTTGGGGAATATGTAATTTCAAAGTGAAGTTCTTGGAAGACTGTACGATAAGATAGGATTACCTTTTCCTTTGTAGTCAACACTGCCGACTCACTGTACTCGACTCACCCAGAGAACCTCGAATTATCCTTCAAATTGCCAGGTTCATTGTTCGATCAAACCTTCCGTCTGCCTGTGCACCGTATTGAAAAGAGGTCGTGCCACATTAGCATATAAACTGCTCAAGCAAGCTGACCCTGCTGAGGCTGACAGTTCACTTTTGTCAGGCTAATTCAAAGTTTCTGGGTATGATCACAGCACTCTGCGAGGAAGAGATAAAGACACACTTAACGACAGAGAATGGATTTGCTTTATTAGAGATTGTGCTAAATATAAAAATGTAAGCCCAAATGTAAACTCACTTCCTTTTTTTCCCAGCAACCGCCTCTGCGTTCAATCCATGAATCTGGCTCTGATAACTGATTATAAAATCAGTATTTATCCCCTCTAAACCTCGCCATCTGATGGAAGGCTGCAACTTATGTGCACTGATGCATTTCCCCGCAGTCTATACACAGTCTGGTGACTCCGATAATCACACCCAAAACTCAATGGATGCACCAAGCAGATGCCTTCAAAGGTGTTTTTTGGTCCCTCGTGACGAAATCAGGGAGGAACAGAGGATCAGTCGGTGTCCGTCCATCTGTTAGGCACAATATGCCGCACACGGCTCACACACAGCTGATGCTCACGCGTGGAGACAGATGCAGTTTATTGTTGAGTTCTTTGCAACTTAAAACTACTTTGATTTGGTGAAAAGGAAATTCATTCTTGTGTCAGTGATAATTTCTCAGGTACCACCAATGTCATAATGACCTCACTGGCTTAGATTCAACGCACGTCATCACCATCACTCATAGAAAATGGTGCATACTTACAGCTGTCTTGTTTTAGAAGGAAAGAAATGTATAATAACTTCCATTTTCAAACCCATCAGCCAGTGTATTCTGTTGCAGCAAAACCAAGACAGCAAACTGTAACTTGCTCCTAAAGGATAATAAAATGGCATCACCATCACCGTCTTGCTCTGTTAGAGCCAGAAGTGACCATATTTGGACGAGAGCGTGGAGCTGGAGAGGATATCCTGATTGGACACGTAGAGTAGAGAGTCACGACAACAGAAGTTCAAAGTGCTGATCGTCACATGAATCACAAAACCCTCAGATGGTTCCAAGGAAATTTCGGCATGCAATTTTTGGTAATTGGTAGTCAATGAATGCATTAATGCTCTCCTGCTGAAACTCTACTGCGCTGCTAGTATTGGCGCCTAATTTCTGGGAACTCTCAAGAGGCTCCACCATCCGACATTGCTGTGAAAAAAGGATCCATTAGAGTAAATGGAGATGATGTGACTCTCAAGACTCAAGGGCTCTCGACGCACTGAGGAAGTCCTGTCCTCTTTGTTATTGTCTGTTTTACTCTAGTCTTAATGTACAAAATAAACCTGGAAACCTTTTACTGAGGTAAGAAACTACGTAAAACCTGCTGGCCATTCGAAAGACTGCAGGTTGATAAACTTCTACATCGGCTTCACTTTTCAGACCCTAAAAACGACCCAGAGTCAGAGTCCCGATCAGAGCGGCTGTAAATCGCCTCTGTACTTTATCCACTGTCGTTAAGCTGGCCTCTGTTGGTCTTGGAGGACAGTTTGAGCTCCTCTGATTGGATGGTGCTATGCTGTATGTTGTAGCATGTGGTTTGAAACTTCAGTGCATCTGCCTCTAAGACTTTCTGAAAAATATCCCCTCACAAATTTGCATTAGTCATATACAAAATGTTCCTACAGTTAGGAAAGCATTTTCTTTACACTTTATGAATTATATCTCTGAGCACAAAACTTTTTTTCAGATATGCACAGAATATTTCTACAGCGACAAAACTTTCCACGTTCCCAAACGTATTTGAATTCACACATTCAGATATGTTCAAGGATTTCTTTTCTTCGCATGCACACAAAAGGTGATACACGACTGCAAACTGTGAAGTTATTTGTGAACATCATTTCATAAGCCAAAAATATTAACAACCCTTTTATGCTTCCATATGTTTATATTCCAGTTTTGCTTAAGTTCTTTTCAACCCTTTATGTGTCTTTCTGTATAGCCTTATACAATTTTTGCATCTGGTCGTAATTAATTTTTACATCTCATGTAAACACTTTGAATTGCATTTGTGTCGAAGGTGATATTCAGATGAACCTGAATGCTTCTTCAGCTATTGAACATAAACTTTCTGAAAAGTCAACATTCCCTAGTTCAACCTCATCTTTAGATAATGGTGTTCAGACCAAGCAAGCAACCTAAAGACATTTTATGCACTAAATGATCATAAGTTAATATAAAAAAACACAATAATTACAGCTTTGCTTGCTTTTAAAATGTGTTTGAGTTAACAAATCAGACTCCGTAGCTCAGGAACAACAACACAGTTTTTCTTACAGATGATCTCAGACTCTTATGATCACATCCAGTTTCAGAAATCTCACACTGATCCCGAGGCTCACATTTTTTTTCTTTTCTTTCACCAGCCTGTTATGTGATGGCGTTAACATGACAGAGGAAGACGTTTAGTGTCACTTCATGTTGCCAGCCTCGGTCTGAACCTCCCCTTCTTCCATCCGTCTGCTCTTTAAAGCTGATTTCTCTGACGGCTGCGGCGCACGGATCAAAGCACGCGTCAGATTAAAATTAGGGGGAACGCGGTCACAGTTGTGCCGAGGAATCATTTGGAGTTCTTCTTTGACACTCAGTGGTGCTCCGAAGGTTAGAAAACTTCTCACTTAATAACTCCGGTCTGTTTCTCCTGCAGTCCAATTACTGACGTGTTTGATCGGTCAATGTCAGTTCACCTGTCGTAGTGTTTTGCAAATGTGAGTTTGATACGACATGTTGGATAGTGCTTCTTTCTTGACCTCAGCACTATTAAAAAAAAGCCTGTAAAGCTTGTGGGATTGTTGCAGGCTCTGGTTTCACATATAAATCAGAAGTTATGTAAGCTTATGAGAAAAGGACGCTACTTCTCACTTGATTTATTGCCACAGTGAACCGTTTCCTAATGAGTTCATGGTCTCAATCTTTAGCTTCAGGTCTTCTTCAGCACAGCGTGATGTTCATTTAGTAAATTATGATCCCATTTAGCGTAAAAAACAAACGATAAAGCAGCGTGTGTTTTAGGGCTCCTGCTTCTCGGTCACATATGGTCACTAATGGCTCTCAAAAACAAAATGGCGACCGACATAATGCAAAAATTCAAGGCTTAAAAACAGTAGTCCACACATCAATGAGCAAAGCACGCTTAGTTTGAATAATAAGCTGCAAAAGTGGGAAAACTTTGGTGCAGTTGCAGATTGACTGCCCTAAATACTAGATACTTTCTTGCCCTCAAGAAAGCCTGAGTGCTTCTTGCCCATCAGCTTCAGCTGTACTCTGTACTGTCAGCATTGTAAGCAGGTTAGCATGCTGATGTTAGCATTTTGCTCAAAGCACCGCTGAGCACTGGTGCAACCTCACAGAGCTGCTATAATTTCCTACTTTTAGGAGCCTTTGTCCCTAAATCATGTCAGTATGGTATCTCACAAACTTTGAGATATTGTATCTCCAATATATATTAAGTTTATCTGTTTATGAAAAACTTTACTGCTTTAACTGCACGATAATGGGCACTGTTGAGGATGTGGTGTGTTGGTACTTAAGCTTCAGTATCTGAAACTTTACACTTGGTTGCATCCTTAATAATGCAAGAGCACATTATCTTGGAGGTTTCATTTTCTTCCACAGTTCCATGTCTCTGCAGTTTGATGATACATATAATAATAACACAATTCCTCACTTATGTGAAGAGAAACCATTTGCTTTTTGGAAAGTACCAAAAGCTTTTACCTGTCTGAGAGCCTGTAGTAGAGGCTGGGTTAAAAAACGTTCAACTTTTATCGCCAGCTTAAACATGCAAAACACCAGTACGGTCTTTTGATGGTTCAGTTTCAAAGGTTTCGCTGCTATTAAACCAGCACAGTGGGTCATCAGACCCAATGGACCTTGAAACTCACCTAAAAGCATTTTCATTATTCTGGGTTTCAATAGACGACTGTCGTCACATAAAAGTCTGCACACTGATGCTCCAGCTTCTCGACCCTGTAAAGAAAGTTCACAAAGAGCGAGTCGTTCCTGCTGATTCTTTTGGCATGAAATTTGAATGCATTTTAGTCGAGTCAGTTTTACTCTCTCTCTGGAACCTGCATAACTTCTTTCCCAAATTTTGGTTGACACATTGCTGAAAATACAGAGAAATGCCACTAAAGTTTTCAGTACGTTTTTTAAAATTATTATTACGTAAATCGTTATTACGCTAGTTACATTTCTTTTGCTTCTTTTTGTTGCCCTGGAGCCATAACTTTTCACTTTTTTGATTGTTTTTCTTATTTATCTAGTAATGTTGGTGATGTTTTTGTATGAAGACTAATAAATGAAAATTAATTTTAATACTGATTATAGTAATAGTTTTGCTGTAGCAGTTGGGATGCCAGAGATACATACATGTTGATGATCAGTCATCCAGGTCAGGGTAAATCTAGCTGCTGTGTCGTAGGCAACTGGACTTGTTTCAGTTTGTTGAAGACGTTTCACCTCTCATCCAAGAGGCTTCTTCAGTTCTAACTCACTGGAGGGGAGTCGCAGGCTTTTAAACTCTGTGTGGGAGTGTCCTCACAGAGTGTGAGTGTCCTTACGGTGTGGGAGTGTCCTTACAGAGTGTGTGAGTGTCCGTACAGAGTGTGTGAGTGTCCTTACATAGTGTGGGAGTGTCGTTACAGAGTGTGTGAATGTTCTTACAGAGTGTGTGAGTGTCCTTACATAGTGTGGGAGTGTCCCTACATAGTGTGGGAGTGTCGTTACAGAGTGTGTGAGTGTCGTTACAGAGTGTGGGAGTGTCCGTACACAGTGTGGGAGTGTCCTTACAGTGTGGGAGTGTCCTTACACAGTGTGGGAGTGTCCTTACGGAGTCGTTGAGGACATGTGTGAGCTTCATGTTGCGTACAATTGGTAAATATGTGAATCCTGTATTTAAAGGATTAGCAAACACATTTTGAAGTACTGAAAGTATGAATGCTCAGTCCCTATAAACACAAATTTACGTAATTTACATACACAGCAGACAAATTCGTTCAATAAAAAAATATGTATTTAAATTACAGATACAATTCTTCTGTAACTTCACCTGAATATACCTTTTTTTTATGTAATCTTGTTTTATTTATTACATTACTCCCCAAGTCTGATTATACGGATTTGTTAATCTTTAGGTTTGAATTGTTTAGTTAGCGCTGTGCTAATGATCAGGTTAAGTACAGGCACAAAGCTACTTGTTAAGGGTGAGGAAAGGATCATGTTTTGGGTTAGAATACAGGTTACAGCTGCAAAAAGTCCTGATATCTCATTCAAAATATCCGTTTTTGACGACCCAAAAAGGCGATACGCCATGAACGTCCCCTCCTCTTCCTCTTAGCTCACATACATCTAGACATTATAAGACACATATTGTGGAGATGTTGCCGTGAGAGGTTTGCAGAGTACAATTCCGGCACTTGATCCGGTGACTTTGCTGTTTTTATCCTGCTTTACCTGCTGATCTTGTCTCCGTTGTCTAAACTCTAAAAATCCTTTCTGATGCCGTTACAGCAGATAAAAAAATAAATAAATGTCGGCTCACATATGAAACGGCAGCTGCGGCACGAGCACAGACAGCTTAGCAGAAGGATTAAACATCACACGTTGGAAAAGACAGTCCTGTAGCCAAAATATCACAGCTTTGATCCTCGTAGAAAAGCCGACGTGTCCGTCAGCTGCCTCGTCGAAAGGTGCAGGAGAGATTTTAAAATCAAAACTTGCCAGAGTGACACTTGACTGTGATGGCTGCTGGATAAAAGGCACCTTTCAAACAACAACAACAACATTAAAGACACACCTGACATATTGCCGTTTACTTTTTATCCTCGCGCCACGTATACGGAGGGTGAAATGATTCGTATCGTGTAGCAGGAGACGCTGTGACGAGCATTGATGGATGAAATTGGGCTGAAGTGAAAATCACAGGAGGCGTCTGCCGTGAATATGCACATCTGGTCAGATGATCAGAAGCGGCGCCGCTGTTAATCAAAGGCCTGAGGGAGTCGAGGCGGTGCTCTGCTTTGTTGTTTTCTCTCTCGTATTTTTATTTTTTTTCCCCCTCTCTGTCTCAGATGTGCTCTTTCTTCTTTTTTTTAAAGGTGAACAGTTGCAGCCTGCAGGAAAAAAAGTTATAAAGATGCAGTTGGAGATCAAAATGTGTCAAGGGGATGTTGTGTAGTCTCTCGGCATTTGTTGTCAGAAGTAGAGAGACAATTATTCTTATCTTTGTTACCTTTTTTTTCCGTTGGCTTCATAGCGCCTGAATTTATTTGTATTTCACCGTTTTTTCTCTTCAAATTTGTTGTTGTACGAAAAGCCGTGTTTCTGACTCCTCCGTCTTTACTCAAGCCTGACTTTAAAACAGTGAAATATCTCTCCTACTCTCGGCAACAGAATAAGCTGGAGGTCATTTTCCTTCTTCTTCTTCTTCTTCTTCTTCTTCTTCTTCTGTTGTCTGCACAGTGTTATAAAAAGTACCCAAAGGTCATACTTGAGTAAAAGTAAAGATATCATGTTAAAATATTACTTTGGTGAAAGTTCAAGACAAATAGTACTTGTATAGTAACAGTAGTAATGCAGTAATGATAGATAAATGTCTTTAAGTATCAAAAGTAAAAGTATGCATGTCCTGAGTTCTATGGGTCGATCAATTATCAGCTCTGATATTCAGCTTTTTTCTGATTATTGGAATCTGTGTCGTTAATTTAAACATGCACTCATTTGATGCAGCATGTAATCTGAGTAACTAGTAACCAAAAGTAAATTAATGTAAAGAGTAAAAAGGACAATATATCCTCCAAACTGTAGTGTAGTGGAAGTACTTCTTTGTCGGGGTCCATTTTGTTCGTGAAGGTTGTTATCCTCCATTGTTTACATCCACATTCACTTCCTGTCTTTCTCTTCTTCTTCTTCTTCGCTGCCTTATTTGGCGCATTCTTGCTGTTCTTCTCAGCGTGTAATTGCTACATGTAGATCAGTGGAAATCCATTGACTTTGTCTCCGTAGCTAACGTCGCCCTCGGGCATGTGCATTTACGCTCTCGTGCACAAGAACCAGCAAAAAAATAGAGGAACCCTGGAATAGATAAATCCCGCCACAGAGGACCTTTATTCACTCTGAAAAACAGCTACATCTGCACTTATTTCCAGCTGGATATCGATCCGTCTAACAAACAAGATATCTCTGATGATATCTCACAACAACACTCGCGGTCTGATTTTTTTTTCATAAAGCTGCCAGATGAGCTTTTTGGGAACCCGACTGAAATTGGAAAAGACATAAACTTAGCAGTGAGGACTTGAAGAATCAGTCCGAACACGATACAACGAGCTTCCCTCTCATATAAAAGCATTATCCCCGAGTCATATCGTTGTGTTAGGAGCTTTTACCAAGCTCATAAAGCACTTTTACTACTCACTCCAGGGTGCTATGAAGAAGAAGAACTTTCAGCTGTTTCTATAAATCACACTTTGCCGACTTTGTCTTTATGTTAACTTCGTTGTTGTTTTCTTATTCGCAGGTGAGGACGACCGCCTGGCGCTCAAGGGCAAGGTGACCATTGGAGACCTCTTCAGAAGAGACTTCAAGGTTCACGACCCCAACGCCAAATGGATCAGCAGTGAGTAACACGATTAAAAAACTGCAGAACTGCTCTGTAGTCTGGTGGACTCCAGACATCCTGAGACGGCAGCTCGTTGAACAGATATGATCTCGTATGCCCGCCCTAGAGCCTGCAACAGCCAATGTGTTGAGTGTGTCCTCTCTCCTGAATCCAGCAATATACAGTTTTTATCAGTTTTTAGAGCCCTAAACTTGGTCGGCAGGGTTGAAAACATATTCAGATTTAATTCATTTTGCATTTTGCTCTTTGAAATGGGTATTTTTTTCCACCAAAGCACTTGTTTGTGACTACTTTATATGGATAAAGTTAGTTGGTTAGCTGGAATGAGTTATAATGAATATTTGCTTCTAAAGACAAGTGTTCAGTGTTGATTTTCCTTGATATTGTTATTGCATTTGACCATGTAAGACTACATGGCGTGGACCCATTGTGGTTTACAGCTGATTGGGGGAGTTAAAGGTCATCTGCAGGTTTATTTTAGCATTTGATGCCTGTACTCAACCACTGTTTTAAATCTGGGCGCCTAGACGATCCAGGATCATTTTGCAGACATTTCCAGGAATGGTAAAAAGGCTTCAATCCGACTATAAAAGTCCTTTTTCCGTCCTGTTGTCTTGTTGGCCGATGAGAGTCTTCCTAACCAGCTGCTGACCGATCGGAATCAATAAAGGCAGTGCTGGAAAGGGCGTAAACACCCTAACGGAGGGAAAAGATGGTAACATTGAAGATGAACTGTTCCTGAAATGGAGCTGACATCAGGGGTTTGCTTCTACTTTAGACGCAGGAGAGCAGATCTGGTGCCGATGGCACGAAACTACTCCGCTTAACATCTTAAATCGCCTGTTTCTGTATGTGGTAACTGGTATTTATGTATGTTTTTAGGAAAGCAGCTTGTGTTATTTCGGTTATTGTAATAAGAGAATCGCGACTCGTAATGTCTTTCTGCGCTTAGCTTCGTAACAAATGACAACAAAAATAGGTGTAGGTGTGTGTTTGTCCTCTCCCTGTGAATCTGTGTGTCTGTACATTGTGTGTGTGTGTGTGTGTGTGTGTGTGTGCCCTTGCTGTCTGGCGCCCCCCCCAAACGATTTATTCCATATGCTTCGATAGCCGCCCAATTACCTGTAACCACAACCCTCATTTTTCTGTGATCAATGACAGCGCGTGGATGCTGCTATTGTAACAATTCATCACCACCAATTTCATAAAGGCTTGTTTTTCTTTTTTTTTTTAATAGCGCAACTCTGACAGCATAAACACCGACGGCGCCGCAGGGGAGCCAATAAGAGGAAAATTGCATGCTTTATTTCGTATCAAGGTAAAACAGAGACTCGATGCAGCCTCGCGTGTCTCGGCCGCAGCCACTGAGGAGAGCGATCACAGCTCGGGGACGTGAGGAATCTGTACAGCTGAAGGATTAATGAGGTGGATTTTTGTCTTTCTCTCGTTGCCCGGCTGAAGCTGTCTCCTCCAATCACGGGATCTGAGACTGGCTCTTAGAGACGGGCGCAGCTGCTAAATCTCATCTCGCTGAAATCCAAAAAGCCTTCCCCTCTGCGATTGGCTGTAATTAGAGAAGCTGGAAACCCGTGTTTATTGTATTAACGACGGGGAGCTCGCACGACGAGCTGGGTAAACAGTCCCGTTCGTTTCAGCTACGGGTCCCCATATGT
The DNA here is from genome assembly GCA_900302685.1 of Spondyliosoma cantharus. Classification (NCBI taxonomy): domain Eukaryota; kingdom Metazoa; phylum Chordata; class Actinopteri; order Spariformes; family Sparidae; genus Spondyliosoma; species Spondyliosoma cantharus. Next base: position 21,765 of record OMLP01033646.1, read on the forward strand.
GTTTATCCCCTGTTTCGCCGCCGTGACCCACAAACGGCGTGAACGGGCCTCGCAAACTGTACACATCTGGACGCAAACATCTGTTCTTCGGCGTTCTCAATCAGCTGTCAGAGGTGCATTACATAAGATCTTAATGATCGGTGAGAATAAATCCGTCTGCAAAAGATCAGTAATAAGAATCCACACGTACAGAAGAAGCGGCCGTGAAACAAGACGTGTCATTAGTAAACCGTCTTCATCTCCTTTTCATGCTGTTGACAGTACCATCCTCGATCTCGAGGTATTTTTAGCGTCACATTCGTTAGACCGAGCTGACAAGGAGGGAGAGAAAGTGTGAGAAAGAAGGAGAGGGGATCCATCAGCTGATTATTTTGTCTTCCTTAAGTCTGTCATTTTTTTTTTTCTCTCTCTCAAACCCACCTGCATGCCTTCAGCGCTGTCTATAGGATTTGCCGTAATGGCTTCCCCCCCCTGGTAGGAGGCTGAAATTGAATTTTTTTTTAAAACCTAATTTAGCCTCGGTTTCATGTTTTCCCCCCTTTCCCCCCTGGCTGTCTCCACCTATCATTCAATTCCCTGGAGACGCACTGACTATAACCTCCAGAATCCCTAATGATCATACATTAGGCTATTTATACCAGAAAAAAAAAAAAATGGCTTCCTCACATCTTGTCCAACAGCATTAGCTCAAATATATTCTGCACTTAAGTATCATTAGGTGCTGTTAATCTGCTCCTCTCGGTGGCTGCAGAGATTGCAGAAAAACCCTGCCGGAGCAGCCGGTGGATCGCCGTTTTAGAGACGGGAATGCGATCGAGGAAGGGAAGGTTTGAATAACAGGTCCATTAGTTTGAAGGCTTGTCAGACGGCGAAACACTGAACTCTGGGAAGTTATTGCGGAAGCAGTTTTTCTATCTTTCGCTGCGGTGATTAACGGTGGGAATATCTCTTTCTTGTTACAAGTAATCTACCGGCGGATGTACAGTCGCATTGTGCCGCACGACGGCCTTATCTGTTGCAGACGGCTTTGAGGTTTTAACTTTCACCTTACAGTCTTAACCTTGTTGTGCAGAGTTCTCCTGTCGCAATCGAGGGTTGTTTCTCACACAGATGCAACTTCTTCTTCACCAATTCCAGTTCCGACACCTCACACGAGCCCCATTCACACAGGAGAAGAGGCTTGAAAGTGTCAATTCTCCGCCGATGGAGATTCACGCAGAGCGGAGCATCGCCGCCTTAAAGACGAACCGCCGTGAATTCACACAGAAAGCCGCC
>OMLP01033646.1:23378-34729 GCA_900302685.1 Spondyliosoma cantharus
CATTCACACAGGAGAAGAGGCTTGAAAGTGTCAATTCTCCGCCGATGGAGATTCACGCAGAGCGGAGCATCGCCGCCTTAAAGACGAACCGCCGTGAATTCACACAGAAAGCCGCCGCTGCGGCTCCTATAGAGGCGCGACGGTGACGTCGTGTTGATGACGTCGGTGTGTTTTCAGGTCCCCCTCCTGTCAATCTGACTCCCTCACTCACGGAGACGGAGGGAACGTTCACTGAAGTCTCGGTCAGGATCGCTGACCTTCACAGTGACTTATTTTCATCACAAACACTCGGTGAGTTAAAGTTTTTTCTGCTGTTTTTCGGGCAGAAATGTGACGATGAGTCGGGAGGACAGGCGCTTCTCCACGTACAGCTGCGGTATAGTTTTCCTCGTATCAGTTGCCAAACACAGTTACTACGTTGCTTTTGTTTGGTCATGTAACGTTGCTTTGTGGGACATTTCTCTGTATGAAGTTGAGTGAGGGACTTGTGTAGTTAACCGATCGACACGCCCTCGCTCCGCGCCGCCGGCTTATCTGTTCACACCGGTCCGGTTCACCAATAATAATACTACCTCCAGAGGTGTATCAGCGCCGGAGCGAAATTTCACCCCTCGCCGCCTCCGAGAGATTCACACTGAGACGGAGGCGGGGAATTGGCAATTGGTGGAAGTATTTCAAATCATTTTAATGTAAGGTAACCGGAGGCCCGGGGTTACTGTGGCTCTAAAAACACTCAACAGCTATGTTCATTTTACTTTTGCTTACTTTTAGGGGTTAAAAACAGCAGCAGCACACAGTTATAATCCATCTTTTTTGCATACTTTTTCTTTGATTGCTTGCTTTCTTGTTCAGACCTCTTGTGTGATGTTGCTGCATTCACAGATCTCAGTAATTAGCTCGAGACAACGGTGTTTGGCATAACAAGTCTAATTGGTCGCCCAAGGAAACAGAATTAACCCAGGTTGTAATCACCTGAAATGATCTTATCTCGTTCTGCGATGCATCCGACAACGCGAGCCGCATCAGCTGCTCCTTCGGCCCGCATCAGCAATCCGCTCACGCTCCGGAGCCATCGCCGTTCGTCCTCCTGGTTCGGTAATTGCACGGTTAGCAGGCGCCGCAGTTCTCTCACGCGCGTCCGTTTTTCACCTCTCCGTCTGAATCAAACAGACGCAGCATCAACATCATTCTCACACCGCCAAGGTGAAGCGCCTGCCCCGCGGGACGCGGCGCAGGCGCTTCCAGCAGCTGCTTGCCTTATTTATTTATTTTTATTTTTTTTAATGGCCACGTTCCTCTTGTTTGCAGCTCCAGGACGCCTCTGCGATGTTTGTTAAATACGGGCGAAGGGGAGCCATTTGTTAAAAAGAAAAAAAAAAAAAAAAAAGTGCTCGACCCTCCCGATTGGGAATAACTAGAAGTGTTATCGCTGTGACTTTGAGGGGGGGAAGACTTGTGACTGCAGTTTAGATAAGAGTGAAGCACGGTGATGTTTGCTGTGTTCGATGTGCGCGTCGGAGAAATGCCTCGTTCCTGAATGATGCACAACCTCTCATCTCTAATGTTTATGTAAAGCGATCACTTTGGAGAAGATTAGCCAGTTGTCTCGCTCCCTTATTGACTTTTCATAGCGCTGCTCCCGCGACACGACGTGAGTAATGATGTGAATGTCATCCGTTAATGGAGTTCCGGCAATGGCTGTTTTTCTCTGCCAATGAGACACGTCAAATTGGCCCAAACGCCAGCGTTCGTTCGGCGTCGCAGACAATCAGCCTTCGCGAGATTCTAACATTATGTGAAGCAGCAGGTGCAGATATCCCCTTCTGAGACGGCCCGCTTCTGCAGTAAGCGCTTAATTCGAGAGGACGTCTTGGCGCGAACTCAAAAATCCCGCCGTCTTCGTCCCCCTTTTTCAACCTCCGCGAAAGCGACGCGACGAGTCGTCTTCTGACGGGAGCAAGCTGTCACGGTACACTGACGTTGTTCGGAGGGGTAGAGCGAGAAAAGAAAAGAAGAAAAAAGAAAGCACCTGATGCAGAGCTGGAGAGGAGAAGCGGAGATTTCTGGATTGTACGCGCGCTTCGGCGCATCTCATGACAAATTCAGCGGTCTCTTGGCTCCTCGGCTGCTGACGTCGAGGCAACATCTGAGGAGCCGGGTGTCGTCTTTGATCCAAGTTTTTTTTTTTTGGAGAAACACAAACTGAAAAACAGCTTTTTTTTTCTGGCACGTTGTGTCCAATTTAGGAATTTTCACCCAAATCAGACTCTCCTCTCTCACAGCGACACTTTAATGATTCTCGCCTTGATTGCCACGTTGCTTTCTTTCTTGAAAAACTTGAACACAAAGGTAACGGCTCAGAATTTACCGATGAAAGGTGGAGGCGAAGTCAGAGTCGATGTGCAGCGGCATGATTCTGCAGAGCTTTAAAGGTTTTGACATATCCAGTCTGCAAGTCCTTGACTGGTAATGTAAGTGCTAATGTTTAAATCATACCTGCGAGCTTTGAACGTGGTGTCGAACTTCAAATCTTTAGACTGCAGTTTATCTCGGCAGAGTTCTTCTGCCTCCGCCTGCATTTACATATCACATACTTGTGAAGTCGGGTTTCTTGTTTTATGCATGAGGCTTTGAATGACGTGGCCCCGCCTCTTTGAAAACGAATTAATCTAACGGAAGGCTGGCTTGATATTGGCACCGGGGCCGCCATCAGAGAGGACCGCCTCCGGAGATAATGCGTCGTCGGTAAAGGGAAGTCGATACTCGAGTGACCCACCGGGGCGTCTGGGAGGCAGCGGACGGCTTCCACAGCTCATTTACAATAACGTCACATCGGACAGAACGGCAGAAAGAGTCCTAATGAATGAGAAAGTGATTTTAGTAGTTGTGTCTGTCAGGCTTGTGCACTTTGACTGAAAGGACGCTCGTTAACCAGTTTTTCTGACGGCAATCATAGATCGTGATCGACATGACTGGATTGTTTGCCTTCCTAGTCGTAGGAGTTTGGCTCCTAATGGCTAAAAAGCATTAAAGTCTTCTTATTTTATGCTACTAAACTCGCTAAGACCTCAACATTTTTACTATTTCACCCAAACAAAGGAGGGAGGGGGGAACATGATGCGATGGCCAAGTCACCAGATGGGCTGCACTCATCTATATTTGTATCACAGTTATGTACATTTTTGCTACCTGCCGTGGGACGACTAAAATAAACCGTTTATGTTCCCTTGTCATCACCGCTCCAGTACTGCGTTGAGACTAGTTTGTCTGTATGAGGATATTACTCTCGGGCCGACAGTTATCTCAGTAGTTTTTGTAATAAAGGGCGCTCGATGTCAGACAGAAACGGACCTAATAAGCTTTTAATTTCAGTGCGTTATCGTCAGTTTTGTTGAGACGAGTCGCGCTGCAGCAGGAAGGAAGTCGGCTCTGAAACACCTCTGCTTGTATCGCTGTTACAGCAGCGGCGGCGGCGGCGGTCGTATTTTCCCACACTTAGCATTCTTGTACAGGCCTCCGGTGTCGTCCCTCAGCTCCACGCAGCCAGCAGACGGGCTTAAAAACACCTATTGCGTTGTTTAAGTTGCGCCTGCAGGGAAGAGAGAAGACTTGCGACCATGTTAATTAATAACACACACACACACTGCTCTGTCTAACAGTGATATACGTACGGACTCGCCGTGCTCTTTGGAGAATCGTCTGTGTTTTTAATGCATAAATGATGAATATCGACGGTGCCTGCAGCCGGATCTCCAGCCGACGGCTCTACAAACCACATCCCACGTGATCGTGCCGGCTGCGCATTCACGTCACAACGCCGTTGAAATGGACTTCAGCGTCGTCGTCAGTGAGAACTCATGGCTTTAGGCGTGTTTGTGCAGAAGCTGCGAGCATCCCTGCGCAGCGAGAGGCCCGCCGGTTTACGAATGAATGAAAGGGTCCACATGAGTAATGTATATATTCTTCCTTGAGTATAATTAGGGGTGGGGGTTTATGGAATATCATCACAAAAAAGCTAAAATGAAGTTTTTGAAGGTGACTACTTCGAGAGCTTGTACAGTAACGTTGAAGTGCCTTTCCTGCTGGCCGATGTTTATTATCGCTATAATTATTACTTTACAGGCCCTAAGCCCTCCGTAACGATCTTAATTATCATGAGCGTGGGCCAGGTCTTTTCAAGTTCAGCAAATTGGTTTGCGAGGACAATAAACGCAGACGAGGAGGAAGAGAGGAAGACGGAGCACAGGAGGGACGTGATGATGGATCCCGAGCGGCGGCGGCGGCGGAGGATATGGATTTAAGAGCAGTATATGAACAGCTGGCACACAATCGCGGGGAAACGGCCGTCACCCCGAGAGGCAGCCAGTCAAATCGATCACGCGATGACTTGAGGATTAATTGCAAATTGCGGTTATGGGTTACAGAAATTGCACGAGGGTTTCAGCCAGTTGATGGAGGGTTTCTGAGAGCACTCTCTCGGGAGTCGTCCCGGAAAGGAATATGGCGCTAGATGAGCAGTCGGTGAGTTTTTGACGACTTAATGTTGAGGAAATTCTCGACAGGTGATGGACTTTTAAGGATATAGTGCGACAGTGTGTCCCCGGGCCAGACTCGAGGTTCTGGGTGCTTGGTTGGCTTGGTTGCTTTCTTAAAGCTTCCTAAATGCACCTGTGTTACCGGGGGAACCTGTTTTACTCAGCAAGTCTTGAAGTCGTTCATCATCGCTACGTCGTCACCTCGTGCTGCTTTCCGTTTTTTCCGCTGCCTCCGTCAGTTTTGCCGCTGACTCGCAGGTTCTCCGCTTTGTTTGAGCGGTTCTCGTCGTGTGTTTGAACTCAAGGGAGGCGTCATTTGCGGAAAAAAGGCTCACAACAGCTCACCTGTGTGTGCGAGGACGTCCTTTCTTAAGTCTATGCGAGGAGTGAAAACGTGTTGTGTAGCAGGCTGAAGGTCCTTTTTATGTAAAGGAAGGTTATAATAACGGTCGTTTTAGAAATGTGTGTAAATTTTATGTTTGCTCTTTTCAAACAGTTCAGGCTTCTTTAGAATAAAGATTATTTTTTCTTTCTCGGCACAGAAAGGGGGAATAAATAACGCAAAAACAGAATAAACAACATAAAAAATACAAATAAGAACATCCGCACCTGCGCTGTCTATCGGAAAAATAGATATTTTAAACATCAGAATCGATATCAGCCGTCCGGAGACATTGTATCATCCTGTTTGGTTGCTGTCTTTTTATGTTTGTTTTTGAGGCTGGATGAATTTGCCTCTCATACGTATCAAGTCGTGTTATCGAAGCTGTTTATTTCTGGGCCTCTCGAGGGCTGGAGGTCTGTCAGTAGCTGTTGTAAAGTTCAAACATTAGCTGCTGCCTTCAGATATGCAAACCAAATAAGACAGAAAAGAGACATCTTCTGTATTTGAGAAGCTAAACAGTATAAAACAGAAATTAATTACCGTTTCTTTCTTCTTGCGACCTTAACGGTGAAAGAGGCACACACTGATTGGTGTCCCCCCCGATAGACCGGTGTGAGAAGTGACCAGCTGTAGCCCCTCACCGGTTTCATATTCTGTCAGCAGGTTCGTGCTTGAAGGTTTTCGGCTCATTTGTCAGCACGCTCATTTATCGTGCGGTCAGAAATAGAAATCCACATTCTGTGGAGGGAAAACGACACTCGGACACGATTTTTCGAGAGCAACACAAGAACGAAAACTAGATAATCAGAAATATAAAGTGAAGATTTCTTTTTAATTAAAACGCCTCCTGAATCTTTTATGAAGCTATATTTCACTGCATGTCCACAGCAGTGGGTGCCGGAGATTTAAGACTGCATTACCGCGTCGCAGACTTCATTTTATTTAGCCTCAGACAGACACCATAATTCTCCCCTGGAAGCTTGTGTCACTTTTATCAAGACCAGTCATCATCCGCAGCCTTGGGCGTGGACAAATGACCTGGAACCGACAAGAAAAATCCAGAATTTAACACCGCAACCCCGACTCACCTCGTGAGGTAATACCGCAGTCCACAGAGTCCTCCTGTTCCAGTCCCTTCCCCCCCCCGGGGTGGGTGCTGTAATCACATAGTGATGTATAATGTGGAGGTTTGGAGTTCAGGTCGTATTTCTTTCTTTTATTAATCTCTGTTTTCTTTATGATCAAGGTGAGAGGACAAAGCTTTCACGGCTCGGTGTATTTTACGTTCCACTTCCTGTCTTTGTGTTTTTTCCTGCCTTTGTTGATTGCTTATTAGTTCCTAGTCCTGTTTTATCCTCGTAATTTTTCCTGCATTTGCTGCCTGAGTCCTCGTGTTATCCTGGTTGGTATAATTGAGTTTTTGTTCTCTTGGATTTGGACTGTTGTTCCCTGCCTCTTCTTTTGTAGATGCAGTTTTTGCCTGAATAAAGCTCGTTGTTACGTCTTCCTGCCCGGCTTAATGCTTTGCATTGTTTTTTGCCTAACCTTAACCACTTCAGTCCAGATGAGTGCCCACTCTCAAGATAAATGATATTACGTGAGACAATAAACATAAAAACAGGCAGAACGTGCCTGTTGAGGACTCTCACAGCGCTCCGTTGGAGTGTTTTGAACCCTTTCAACTGGAACAAAACACACTTGGGAGATCACTGAATGATGCGACGACAGTTGTGCTTTCAAGAAAGGGTAGAATGGGAATAGATAAGGAGGGCTGAGAGGACAGTTGAATGAGTAACTCTGTAAAAAGCGAGCAATTACAGCGAGGGTCGTTTCACTTCAGTACTATAGTTTCTTTGAGGTAGTACTAACTAGTCTTTCTTGCAATGTTCTGTCTTTCTAATTAAGCTGTCATATCGCACATTAGGCTAAAAGGCTCGGCTGAAGCGTTAATGAAGCCGACAGTACAATGAAGCTATTGAGGTTCTATAAAAAAAAACCTCATCTCACAGGTGAGGAGACGACGTAATGAAGGATCAGAGAGTCAGATCAGGTGAAAGGAACAATGGGAGTCTGATTTTTTTGTCATTAATAATAATGTTGAACTCAGTTTCTAAGACTTGTGCGCATTTAGTGGAATCAACTCTCTCATTAACTTAACATAAATATAGTGCGGAGCCGCCAAATTGCACAAAATGCCAATTTCTACATAATCGGTGCCTCCCAAACCCCAAGATGAAGCTCCTTCTTCTTCCTGGCTTTCACAGTTCAATTGGTATAAAAAAAAAAACTTCAATAAAACTCAACAGACATTAGTATTTAATGTAATTTATGTTGCCTCAGGATTTGCATGTTAGCATCCAAAAGCACATCATACAAAGGTTTCACCATACTTTGGTCCTAATTTTGACCAAAGTCAGACATTTCTGGAACCAATTCAGCAAACATCTTCATCGTCCTTCATCGTTCTTTCTTATAATAATATATATTTTGAATAAAGGCTCTCAGATGGGAGCTGACTCGTTGTCTTGCGTTGTCCACGTCTCAAAGATATTCCGTTTCCTGACGCAGAGGAGGAAGCAAAGCCTTAAATATTCACAGTTACATAGCTGGAATCAAAGAAGTAGTAGTTGTTGAGTAATTTAGTGGTTGAAAACTAATCGATTAATCATTGCAACGCTACTTTCAGAACACAGAAGGACTTCGTCTTCAGTCTCAACAGGGACAACGTTAAACCTGCTGTCATTGACCAGAATTACAGTTTTTGTTTAGTTTACTGTGTAAATAACTTATCTAAGAACATAGTTTGATAAAGGTAGGTCCGTGGACTTTATTCTTACAAACTATATATCGTCAGACTTTTCTCCATCACACTCGTATCTCTGCCTCCCCGGAGTGAGGCAGGGTTAGGGCTGCGCCCAGGGCAGGAAGCTGTATTAATAAGACATACTACCGTGGAAAAGGTATAGATCACAGGAGCAAACAGCGCCCTGGGCTAATGCACAGCGAGCGAGCGTACAGGGGGGAAAGGGAAAGAGAGAGAGAGCGAGCTAGAGATAGATGGATTGAAGGGAAGTCGTAATGCCGAGGGTACTGTGAGAGAATAGATGGCTCTCGGTCTTTGAAGGAGCAGAAAACAAAGAGTCTGAGAGGTGAAGGAGGGATGATAAGGTCTGAAAAGATGAACTCAGCAGGAGGGCTTATGAAAGGGCAGTGATGGGAAGGATTTGAGAGATCTGACGTCTATCCGAGGTTTCTTGTGGCAGGTGGATAAAGGCAGAGGGGAGGGAAAGATCAGCGACTCGGTGAGGCACAAAGATGAAAAGGGTTCCTGGGAGGGAGGCAGGTCTCCGAGTAAGTCACGAAGCAAAAGATAAAGTCCAATCAATCTCTCTGACCACCGATTCACCATCATATTGTCTTGCCTTAAAGCTCTATCGCCCTGTGATTAACATTTCACGTTTAAAACTAGACCTTTTATCCGGATGCCAAACGGAGTCGAGCTAAAATAATGGCGCATGGTGAGGGGAAAACGCAGCACTCACTGTTATTTATCCCCATGATTTCCATGAAGGAGGCCATTTTCTAGCCTTGTTAGTATGCCACTGGTTTTTAACAAGGAGACAAAAGCTGTTGAGGGGGCGTTTGGCTATGCCAATCTGAAAATGTCTCAAACTGCTCTCCCAAGCACGTTCTGAATTAAAGCCATTGTGATGGTAATTTTGTCACCTCTAATGGACAATTAGATATGCTAGCAGATAGGGAGCACTCTGCATAACAATCCCTGGGTTCTAATTACCTCGCCAAATGGCGTGGTTGCTCGTGCGCCTATGGATCACTGAAGCAATAAGACCGAGCGGCGCAGACAGATTGAAGGTGAAAGGGGGCAGTTGCTGTATTAAACTTATCCGTCCCTGATAAAAGCCTGATGGATGAGGAGCTGAGTGAACTTTCATACATCCGTCGAATAATGGCTCCCCTCAAGGGGTTTTCCTCTCGTGGCCCGAACCCGGATGCGTTAGTGCTGGAAGCTTTATTGTGTTCCAGGCGCATTGAGAGTGCCGGGTCTTCTCTGTGGCGTCGAGGAGGTCAGACTGGAGAGCGCTCGTATAAAAACCTGGTCGAAAGTTGAAACGTTCTCTTCAAAAGATGACATTTTCATTTTGGTGGACATGTCACTCCCTAGTGTTCGACAGCATGTGAAGGACCATAAATGCGCATTAAAGGCCGTGAAAACCTATTTTCTCTATTAAATTCTATTATCAGCATGAGAAGTTGGAACTGTTGTTTCATTTGAGAGATTTCTGTCCTGGCGTGTTGTTCTCTGAGCTCTTCTCACTGGTGACGTGGTGATGACTCATCTGAGTTGGCTGAGGATGAATTGAGGCGTCTCACAGTCTCAGGAGCGAAGCTGCTGTCTAACAAACAAATGCAGGAGATGCATTACCTCATCACTATGCATCCTTCAAACGTTGCTGCGTTTTCATCAAGATCTTTAGCGTTATTCCCTGAGAATATGCAATTCTGCGATGTTAAAGAAAGTGAGATAAAACCCTTCGATCTGCCCCTTTATCTGGATCCACACCAGAAGTTTATGGGGTCTATTCCTCCGTCCAGGTTTTGTGGAAATCCGTTCAGTAGTTTTTGCGTAATCCTACTGATCAGCTAACCAACCAACAAACAGACAGACTTGGATACAAACATAACCCTTATAGGTCGATTAATACTAGCTAGAACAAGATCTTTATTAAGGAGGGCAGTGGTGCTCATACCGCTTCTGTCCACAGGGGCCGCCAGAGTCAACAAACAAAGTAAAGTTTCCTTGTAGCTGCTTTAAAGTTGTGCTTGCACCCACGCAGTCAAAATGATCAGATGAGAGGTTTTTTTGACTGTTAAACTTTTGAATGTTGTCTCAGGTTTTGTGGTTTAAAGCAACTGTTTATTGTATCTGCAGCAGAGATGACAGGTCGGTTGATCAATATCACCCAATCGAGCATTACTCATGAGAGGTTTGGGCTTCCAGAACTGATCTACTTCCCCAATTTTCTGCACCAACATGGTTCAAATCAAGGTTTGAGTTAAAAGAGAGATCTTTTTTTGGTAGCTTAGAAGCTGATTTATACTTTTACTTCCTATTTAATACATTTTATAAAGAATTTGTTGCATGACACTGCACAGTTTGCTCAATATCCTAATACATTTGAACCACATCAGGTGTTCTTTTAATCACACGATGCCCAAAACGGCATCGTCCTGTTACAGTCCAGTCAGTTTATGACTGAGTAGGAGGCGTTTGATTTGACGTACCACAGCAAACCATTCAAACATATTAAGGCATCATTTGTTAAAACACAGATCCATCCGAGCCGTGCTTTTATATTAAAATCCACCGCACATATTTGTTCCACTTAGTGACCCGTTGATAATTGTCGCACGCCTTGATGAAAAGTTGCACCTTTTCGGTCGCTGATAGATTCATAAAACTCTCAAACGAGCCTAATTTAATGTGCCTTTGATATTGAAGAGGTAATAAATGGAGGCATCCCCTAAAATTTAATTACGCGGTTAATGCTCAAGACAGCTAATAACTTCATTAACATTGAATATTTGCTGTTTTATTGTGCCAGCAGCAGTTATGTAACATTTTGAAGTGGAACATTTTGTGTTTTAATTTCTTCCCTGCGCAAAAATATTTGTGCAGGAAACCAAACATCCTGTTTTACTTCCGACTGTTAGACATCGGAGAGCAATGGAGGGCCGAGATCAGAACTTTGCCTCTCGCTGTCTCATGTTGAGTGTGTACTAGTGCTTTATGCTCCAACTGTCAAAGGCAGCAAGTGTGTCCGACCCATTGTCTGTGGAGTTGATACATCAAGGAACATCTGGAATCGAAGTCTTAATTTCTCTTTCTGTGTCTCCGTGCAGGTTATGAGCTTCTGTACCGTAATCGCGAGGGCGATGTCGTCAAGTTCAACGTGGACACGGACGAGAAGACCATCTTGGTGCATAACAAGAAGTTTGTAAGTTGTTTTTTCATCTTCTCTTCCCTCCTTATTTCTCACGATCACAGGACTAAAGATCTGACCACGACTGCCCGTGAATTCAATTAAAACTTTTCTCACAGAGTCAGCAAATCAAAGCACCCATGGCTCTTTTTTCTCTCACTACAAAGCTTAATCAAATGATCCATTATTACTCTGAAATGTGAGCTGCATGGTTAAAAACTTGAGGCTTGGGTTGTGTGTTGAAAATGAAGATGTAGGGCCGTTTGCGCCGCGTCGGCTTGAGTGACGACACACAACATTATGTCTGCCATCAAATCACCAAGCCCTGGTGCAAAGATTAATGCGACTCCCATTTGCTTCGGGAGAGGAGCAATCCGTCAAACGCAGTCATTTAAGGACTAGTTTAATGAAAAAATACCACGCATGGTT
>OMLP01033650.1:0-17852 GCA_900302685.1 Spondyliosoma cantharus
CGGCTCGTTTACTGTAAGGTGTTTTTAATTACTCGTCCCTCTTTGCGCTCTCTATCTGCCTCAGAAGTTTCTACTATTATTACTACGACAGAAAAACAAAGAATCCCGTCTCTCTCCTCCTCCTCCTCCTTCTTCTTCTTCCTGCTGCACGTTTACTTCATTCATCGCTCAGCGGAGGCCTTGTCATTTATGGAGAAATTAAATCACACAAACTGGCATTCATCCCAGCCACTGGTGCATGGAGATGATGTCACCATGCATGAGCGTCATCTGGTAAAAAGTTTGCAATCAGTGTCACCCCGCCGCAAAATTGAACGAGCGCGGCGTCTCGGGGGAAACAGATCCTCTCAGATTAACATCGACCTCGTAATCTCTTTTTTGAAGTCGTTTCATCATCGACCACTTCCTGTCCCGGGATTGTCGGTTAAAGTTTATCCCCCTAAAATGTGTGTTGTTAATATGGACGCCAGGCGCTCAACGCTCATCTTCTTTTTTAAAGCATCCCTTCGACCCACACTGATAATGGCGAGGAAAAGTCTGGGGCACACATGCCAATCTGCCGTCCTTATTTGACGGGGGCCCCCGAGCTTACAAGACAGCCGATAGCTTTTATAGAAAAAAAATGAATCTGTCCTCGTCTTGAGAAGCTAGAAGCTCGGCTCAGGCACGAGGAATGAGGTCTGAATGGCAAATAGAGGTCCGTAGAAGAGCAGATAGGCATTCCTCTGCTTCGCCGTGGCTTGTTTGAAGTAGCGACATTGCAGACGTGCTGAGAATCGGCGCCACGCTTTGAGCCGTGTTCACAAAAAGTTGTCACCGAAACCCCAGAGCTCCACGAATAATCACCGTGACCTACTTTTCACAGCCAAACATCCAGCATATATACATATATATATATATATTTGTTTCTGTTAACATTCCTTATCGATTAACAAACAGAAAACACCAACTATTGATTCAGAAGTTGCGACAAATCCCCTCACATCATCCCCAACGCTGCCTCAAAGCGTTATTGCCGTTTTCAAAACGTGACCGCTGAAAGTCAAGGATCATTTTCATATTTTTTTTTTTTTTACCTTACCTTCCTCTCCGTTTCGACTTTACTCTCCTCTTCTTCTGTGCAAAAAAAGAAAAATACTCTCTTATGTCTTTGTTCTTCTTCTCCCGGCACGCTCGCTAAATTTCCCTTGTAAAAGTTGTGAGAGCTGCTGCCTGCAGAGCATCGCTTTCCCTAAAAGTCACCTTGAGTCCACGCTCTCTCTCTCTCTCTCACACTCTCACTGTCCTCCTTGTAAAGTTTCCCCTCTCTCCATCTCTGCATGAATATATTTATATATATATATATCTGCTTCTTGTCTCGGCTGCTTCAGCTCTGTCGCCGCTGCCTCTCGTAGCTGTCTGCACACTCACATCCCCCTGGTGTTGACTATCTGGGGACCCAATCAGACTAAAGGACCAATTGTCCCCGTCTCTTTACAATCAGTGGGACGGCCTCCTCCGGCGTAATCCAGCCATCTCGGGGAAAAGGAGCAGTGGACGGGAGAATGGGAGGGAGAGACGGAGGGGGGTAGATTGACAGCAGGATAGGGGGTAAAATTACAGCGAAGGGAAGAGGGGGGGTATGAAATCAAAGAGGTGGCAGAAGGAAGGAAAGGCACGAGGTGGAGGGGAAATGCTTCTGCATGCCCGACAAAAGCAAACTCATTTCATCTGAAGGTATTTTGCAAGTGAATAAAGTGACCAGCTCACAGCGGAGGGGATGAAACTGAGTGTGTGACGGCTGTGTTGGAGATTTGGGGTCCTTGGATCACCGACCAGCGAAGTAGAAAACGCAAAAAAAAAAACATGAGGAGAAGAAGAAGCCCACCTTCCCTCTTTCACTCTCTCTCCGGAGAACCTGCCTTAATGCATTTTAATGAGCCGGTGTCGTACACTGGCTGGATCTGCAGAGGGATTTACGGGCATAAAAAGATGAAGCTTTAAACTGCATTATATTCCGCTGCTTGCCCGGTCAGAGTCGAAGCAATTAGTTTTCCAAATTGGCAAAAAAAAGATCCCGAAAAAATTAGCTGCACACGCACACACACAGAGAAGAAGAAGAAGAAGAAGCGCGGCGGTAGATTAGTCATGGTCACGGAGATCTGATCCCTGTTTAGCAGCGAGTGAGAGAAATAGCAGTGTTTCATTTAAGCAATCATGGAAGTAATGCAGCAAAAAAAAAGAGGTTTCTCCTCAGGAGGAGTGAAAGGACGGCGGGGGGGGGAGTGAAAGTGAAATCATATTGGAAATGTACTCGAGCATGTTTAAACAGAAATGAGAATATATTACACAGAAGCTAGACGAGTTCTACGCCGCTGCTCGGGCTCTTATTCTCTGGTTTTCATTTCATTATGAAGTCTCGACTGTTTTCATATTATATTTAGGGTAAAAAATTAAGCGATGGAGCTCAGGGACGAATGGGGTTCCTGCATTTTACAACATTTTGAAAAGCGGCGACTGCAACGGAGTCTTAACATAAAATGTGAGTTGTTAAACTCCGAGATTACGCTGTGATCGCTATCGGAGGGGGACCGACAGCAGGAGACCTAGTTAGCCAGTCCTGTGGTGTGTTTAGCTAATGGCGCTAACGGCTAACTGAACTAAACACGCAGCAGGACTGAGAGTTCCTGCTGTGTGTTTAGCTAACGCCGCTAACGGCTAACTGAACTAAACACACATCAAGACTGAGAGTTCCTGTTGTGTGTTTAGCTAACGGCGCTAACGGCTAACTGAACTAAACACACATCAAGACTGAGAGTTCCTGCTGTGTGTTTAGCTAACGGCGCTAACGGCTAACTGAACTAAACACACATCAAGACAGAGTTCCTGTTGTGTGTTTAGCTAACTGCGCTTTCTACGTCATCCATCAGTATAAATCCACACAGCAGGTCTGAGAGTTCCTGCAGCGTGTTTAGCTAATGCAGCTAACAGCTAACTGATCTAAACACACAGCAGGACTGAGTTCCTGATCTAGGAAACATTAAGCATTAGCATTACACAGTCTCAACTGTTTTCGTATGATAATTAGCGGCAAAATCAAGTAATGGAGCTCCAAAAATGCTCGTGAGGACGAAATGTCGCTTTGAGGCTACTCAAATAATCTGACTCGTTAAAGCGACATTATGATCGAGTCTTGCGGTGTGTTTCGTTTGTTAATGGAGCTAACAGCTAACTGAGCTAAACACACAGCAGGTCTGAGAGTTCCCGCTTTAATGCAACAATACAACAACTTTACTTTCTTTTCTTCACGTTTTAATTCTTTTAATTATAATGGCGCATCGGCGCACCTGCTTCACTGGAGTGTAACAGGTAATTGTCAGATAAAATCCTTTATTTTCCTTCCCTTCTTTCTTTGTCATCCATCAGTATATGTTTGATAGTTTCATTAAGTATTTACACTAAGAACATTAGAGATAAAAGTACTTTAACAGCTAATACTTTGATGATAATAAAGTAAAGTCACAATTTTCAAAATCTAAATAAAACGACAGTCCAGACACGAACTACAACAAACTTTCTGTCCTATTCATCGGGACAACTTTGCTCTTTTTTTTCCACTCGACAGCCCTTTGACTCTCCTTAATCTTCCTGACAGAGTAATTTGGTGTTATACAGCTCTAAAAATACAGATGAAGGGCTGTTGTCACCCGCTGAGCCAGATGGTCAAAAGGTTGTACTTCTCCATCGGTTCAATATGTTTTCTTTTTTTTCTCTTTCCACCACTCTGTCCCTTTCAATATGTCTTCTTTCTCATTTGGCAGGTCATTCTTCTTCCCGGCTGCCCTCCCCGTCGTCTTTGTCTCTTTGAAGACCTGACTGGTTAGCGCCCCAGCCAATCTGTCAGAGAATGCTTGACTGGACCCCCAGAAAAAAAGAAAAAAATAAAGAAAAAAGGCAGGGGGCTCCCTCTTTGTCAGGGCGGTGCCTCAGAGACGGTGGCATTCAGGCCCAATGAACAACACCTTCCATCACTGTGGCAGAGCAGCGGATAATAATTGGCAGAACAAATTGAAGCTATAGGGCTTAAGGAAGTCTGTTACGGTGGTAGACGTCTAGAAAACAAGTCCCTCCGGGTCCCCCTTCACAAAAGACCCAGATCCGCCATGAGAAATAGATTGGATACAGTCATGTTCTGCATGATGCCGGACTTTGGTTTAGCGATAATGTGCAGGATGTTGTAGGGACACGGTGCTTTTCACGCATCGGATCAACGACGCCTTCTCTTAATGCTCGTAAAAAGGCCGTGACTTGTTCTGTCACCTCGGAGCACCTTTTTGGCTTCAACTTGTTCTGGTCTTTCATAAGGAAAGCTGATTTCATGCTTGTTAGAGTTACATATCCTCTCTGGATAAGTATCTTCTCAATTTCCATTTACTACCACTCCGTTAATCAGTCGTACTTTATCCCCTTGTTAGCCATTTTACCCCTCGAAGAAATCATTAGTGACTCCAGTATCAAGTGTACTCTTAAACTGAGTACATAAGTGACATTTTATTGATTTTTGTTTTTTTAATTAAATGTTTTACAGTTTATATAATGTCAACAAAGTGGAAAATGTCCATAAAAGATTCCCGGAGTTCTATGTGACGTCTTCAAATGTCCAAAACTTAAAAGTTATTTAATTTACTGTCACATAAAACACCAAAATAGAGAATCCTTTTACAACTGAGAGGCTGGTAACAAAGTCACCAACACCGGATAACTGATGACAAAAAGGTCCACATTTAAAGGGGCACTTGTGGAACTTCTGTTCCGTTCTGGAAGCTAACGTTAGCGACTGTTGCTCTCTGTTAGCGGACTCTATTTCTAAACTGACGTTAGCTGCCGTTCTTCTTTTAGAATAATTACCCTCCCGGGTTGAGATTTGTGTTTTCACTACACAACATTGTCCGCCACAGGCTACGAAATGAAGGCTGCAGCCTGGCACCATTTTGGCGGCACTGTTGCGAAGACAACTGGATCGCTTTCTGTCTTCTGCAGCATAGCAAGCACCAACAACAGAGGACAATTCATTTATTTGGTCCCTAATGGAGACGTGAAAGCAGAGAGGAATGGTGCCGGGCTGCAGAGAGGAATGGTGCCAGGCTGCAGAAATAAATGGTGCCGGGCTGCCAGCTTGAGTGGATCACGAGCAGCAAAAAACCTTTCCTGATGGTTTCCAGAGAACAGCTCGACTGACAACAAGCTCCCGGAGTTGTGACCCACTCTGTCTGACTCTCCACAACTTGTTAACACCGACTTCAGTGCCGCTGAACAACCCCTCGGATTGGATTGGTTCCCGAATGAGGAGACATGGCCGACATTTTAGAGGTCTGCACCGGGGAATACTTCACTGAATACACACTCCTGACCCTCTCGCCCGAGATTGAAAGTTATATAAGCTCTTAACGGCGCAGCGCATCCAATAACCAATTAAAAATAATGACAGCAGTTACGTGAAAAAATACAACCCATGGAAGGTAATACCCTGCTCGCCGTCCGAACTTATTTACCCCGCAGTTATCATGCAGCAGCCTTCAGACGGAATAACCTAAACAAGAATCCAGCCAGTGTATCACTTTGCCACCACAACCACCACCAGGGGAAAGCATGAAAGAGGGTTTAGGTTTCAGAAGAAGAAGATGACAGAGCACCAGAGAGGGGAGGAGGGGGGAGCAAAGCCTCCATGTCATCTAAGATAAGAGGAGTAGCTCCTCTTCCCTTCTGCCCGAGATTAAAAATGGCATGGAGCAGAACAAGCCCGAGTACAAAGAGCTCTTCTGTGTCTTTGGGGTGCGCCGTCGAAGCCTTTTCATGTCTGATTGTGGCAACAGGTCGAAACAAAAGGGGGGGGTGGGAACTTGACGGGTGAGATGCGCACGTGAAGAAGGAGGATTTGTGTACAGAAGTCACAACTGAAGCAGTAACCTTTACAGTAATTGGTGGAAAAGAAAAAAGAAAGAAGATGTTTGGCCGTAATTGCGAGACATCAGAACTGGCACAGGGTCGAAAAGAGTGAACCGTGACATTAACTGGCTGCTTGGCATCATCCGGCCTTGTGCGTTTTTTCCAAATCCACGTTTTTTTCCCGGTGACCTTTTCACCGTCTCCCTCCCCCGCCTCCTAACTCCCGCGTCTCGAGCCGCCGCCGCCACCTCGGCAGGGTATTGACTTTCACTCTGCTGCGTTAAACTTCGCCGCGTGCGTGTGCGAGGGCTTGTCGCAAGAAGCTCCGGCGTGACAAGCGAGGCGGCGTTTCTGTTTGGGATAAAAGGCTCCCCGGGCCGTTTGATGCGGTTTTCCAGCGGGGATAGGCAGGGACTTGGCCTTGATGAGCTGACAGGAGCGGAGGAGACGTGGGGCCCTCGGAGCAGCAGGACCACAAAAACCTCAGGAGCGCCGTGCCTTCGCTCTGATATCTACCCCTCCCTCTCCTGTCATCCCTCATAACCCCGACTCGGCGCTGCGCCCCGTGACCCTGTTGGCAATCGCAAATGAAAGACTGAAAGTAACTTTTGAAGTATAAATTAAGGAAGGGGGGGGCGACCACCATGTGTTGTGACTGACGCAAGCAGCAAACACAAACGCAGAACATGACACGCCTGAATTATGAATGGGTTCGTATGTATTCTGTCTGCTGTGTTATTCCTGCTTAATTATTTACGTGCGGCAAATGAAACGAAAAGGAAAAACACGTCTCTCCGGATGATAAATAACATCCAGCTCCGGAGCGTTTTAACTCACACAGCCGAGGCATTAAAGATGTTTGTTTCAGAACTAATGGGGACAATATGTCGGGTTCAAAAGGTCCTGGTAGCGAGTGCACGTGTCTCATATCAGCAGGTTGGACTCTAAGCCTCTACCCACCCCCACCAACACCACCAATACAATAACAATTAGGGGGGAGTGCTCGCGCTCCATTACACGTTTGGTATGCAGCGGGTGTGTGCACAGGCATCCACGTCCGACCAGAAACAAACACACACACACAGGATAAACGTCTCCTTTGTTGGTTTGTGTGTGTGTTTGTAGTTCCACACTGATCCAGTGATCAGAGGAGGAAATAGTTAAGCGGGGGTTTTAAAAAAACAACACCGTCCTCTGAACTAAACAAAACCCCCGGAAAGAAACGTGCAGGGAAAAATTGTTCTCCCGTTTTCTTTTTCTAGGAGTTAAAAGCAGCCTGCAGTCGTTCTGTTAACAATCATCTCTGAGGGAACTTGAAGCCCAAATCTTTGCCAACTCCACGTTAACTACTGACGCATGAAAAAAAATCAATTAGTGTCGTAGTGAAGTCCCTCAAACTGGAGTCTCCGGTTGAACCGTGCGGGTGAAAACACTTTTTATGTTTCTCTGTCACCTGGCAACTAAAAGCATGAAAGGACCCTCTAATCTCAGAAGGTCTCAGATACACGAAAACCTTTCGCTTCGCCACCGGCTTTATTCTCATAAACACGCCATCTCGGGGGGTCAGAGATACCTGGACCACAGACGCTGAACCCTTTTACCAAAGAACAGGACTTTGTCCTCTGTGCACTCACAGAGATTATGTTGAAGACTCCCATGTTGGTGACTTGTGTTTATTTCATGTGTGTGTGTGTGTGGTCGGCGTCTGTGCAGCCTCGTGCCAGCTTATAAAGATCGCTGTGTGAACACTTGAGGATGGAGGACAGATAAAGAGGCAGACCACTGTCACAAAATGACTCACGGAGCTGAACATTTTAGAAAACTGATCAGTGATGAGCCTCAGACAGTTCAGTTTGCACACATTAAAAGCCAGAGGGCGCTCTTTCACTCTTTACATTGTTCTTACAGGAAGACTTAACGATATTTAAAGGACTATTACTATTATTTATTCTTTACACTCACTGTAAAGGGCATCTGGAAACGTCATGGCAACACGACGATGGACAGACGACATACTGTCGATGGGCCGGGGCATTTTACACGTACAGGCTTTAACATCGCAGACGATTTACTCGTATAGTATAAACTGGATTAACAACAACATTTCTACTGTGTTTGCCTAGTTTTTGTGTGGGAGTGTCCTTACAGAGACAACCAGCCTTCGCGTGGGTCCAAACATCGCAGACGATTTACTCGTATTGTATGAGCTGGATTAACAACAATATTTGCCGGGGCTAACTGGAGGGGAGTTGCAGGCTTTAAACTCTGTGTGGGAGTGTCCTTACAGAGTCCCTTGTATTTCATGGCAGTCTCAGCACACAGGATTGCACAGATTATCAAGGCAGCACGCTTCTGCCTTCTTAGCATTGTTGCTAATACCTGCCTCGGAGCTTTCAAACTAACCTTTATTGACAACACGGTGTGGGAGTGTCCTTACAGAGTCGTTGAGGTCACTTGCGGGTCGTCGCCACCAGGTGTGGGTTGTTGGGTCGAGATGAGTCCAGGTGTGAACGGGCGTTAATGCTGACACATTTATTCACCAAAATTAGCTACGCAGGTTTTTTAAAAGCGGGTCAACCTTCTAAAAATCAGATTTGTATCTTGATTTTCTCTTTTACGTCACAAATGTGCACGAAACTTGAAGGTCTACATTATAAACAACGACAAAACAACGATAGACTGCATCCCAAATTTGCGTCACTTCACTTTGCGTGAATTCAGCGTGTTCACCCAGTTGTCTTACGTTTGGATCAAAGCTGAGCCAAGGTGATAAAAACCTGGTGTAAATGCAGAGTTTAGACACACAAAAGCCTGATTAAAGCAGGTTTAAGGGACATTTCCCTCACGTTTGACCCAGAATATAACACGTGTCTAAAGCTATGAACTCTTGATCTATTCTCTTATTGAGTCGCGAGCAGACTGTGTTGTTAAACTGCTGGAGGGGAGACGCATCAAAAGAAAAGCAGGAGAACAGGATGAAACAATGCTTCAAGAGGCTGCTTGATTCAGAGTAAAATCTGGCACCTGTTTTTCTCGCTGATTTAATAATGTTCCCATTAACGCTGCGCTGGGGTTTCCACCCAGGGGTCGGTGACAGGCTGATCTGAAATCATCTCTCTCTGACTGCTTTAATGACTCCACCGCTGCGCTCAGCTACACCCGACAGTGGAGCGAAGCTGCATTCTGGGCTGCAGAAATCCGGAGGCGTCTCGAGAAACGTCGCCATCAGTTATTTTCTAAAAGAGAGTCGTTTGTGTGCTGGATCGACAGCAAAAAAAAAGAAAAGGGGGGGAATTTTTAATACCTCATTTACGGAGCTGACAGAAACTATCCACAAGAACGTGGAAACATTTTGGTATTGACGAGAGAAGAAGAAGAAGAAAGAGAAGAAGAAAGCAGGCCAGCGCTCCTAAAAGTCGGAATTAATCACAGCCGCCGCCAATGACGTGTTCAAAGATGTGACACTTTTGGGACTGATCTGGGCATTATATCTGCGGGGGGGGAATTAAATCCTAATTCATTCCCCGATGCACAAAAAGTGGGGTAATGTGACACCTCCGCATTCACCGGATTGACATCTGCACATTTAGTCGAGACGCCGCAGCCAGAAAGTCGGGGTGACACGAAATATTAGGAGCAGAATATGAGCTCGTGTCGAGAGGATTTTTAAAGTTCAGAGTGTTTTAATCTTTTGTTCCTGCTTCAGTGTCGCTGAATGTCATAAGAGAAAAAGAGCAAATGGAGCAATTATAGTACAGATAACAGATTTACACAGTGATAATTCTGTGATTAAGCTTTAAAATGATTCCTTTAAAATCAACTTACTGGAGGTAGAAATCAAATTCTCACCTTTCTCCAGTGACACTTCTGGGTTAAAGGACAATTGTCACAGCTTTCTTAAATATTTCGGGACCACCCACTTTTGGGATAGTCCCAAAAGTGGGTGGGGTAAAGCAAGTTTTTTGAATTAGTTTCATTTAAATGCAGGAAATAAGGTGTGTAGTCCCACAGACTTTTTACACATTTTGTTCTAAAATAAATAATTAAATGTGTGTTAGCAACAGTTAGCGGTTGCGAACAAGTGTCTGAATGAGACTACAGAGGTTGTTGACTCATCTACTCACTAGTCCGCCTTTACAGGCTCACTTTAGTTACAAACTATGCTGACTCTGACTTTACAACTTGTATATTGATCAGTTTATAGATAACCTGTATAATAATTGTGTAGTAAGACGCTGAAGTGGTGGTGACGTTTAAGTCATGTGACCGTGATGTCGTCTGTTTGCCTAATATTAGCTTTTTACTGCTACACATTTAAATTACGCTTCCGAACCAATTAAAAACAGCAAATGTGTCCTTTGTTTTCAACGAGACAGAGTTCTAGATTTATCATAACCTAGTCCTTAGACGCTTAACGACAGCTATGTCCATCAAAATGTAAAATTTGGATCTCGGTGTCTGTATTTCCCATGTCGACACCTGAGAAGGCAACTCGAAAAGTTGAAGTGTGAGAAGTTTAGATGCTCTGTGACCGAGCGGAAAAAAAAGAAAAGTTATTCACGAAATAAAATCCATTCTGAGTCTTTTGTGAGTTACCTCAGCACGCTCTGAAACACTGCGAGTCTTTGGCTCGGCCCACTGAGGTTTGACTTAATCAATGAGATTATCTCCGCCTCCAGAGCAGCTCCGTCTCAGAAATGTTTGCAGCAACAAAAAACTCAAATCAGCTCACAGGTTCAATTCCCTCTCCAGCCAGCAGACGTCCGTCAACAGCCACAGTCAAAGTGTCCTTGAGCGAGGCTCCAAATCCCAGCTCGCTCAGTCATGCAATATGAATCACTCCGAAGCTTTGATGGATTTCATTATCTCCACCAGTGATATTGTGGAGCTTAAAACAAACGCACAACACCGAAGCCGCTGTGCTGTTTTTTTTTCCGAGAAAGTGGAAGTGAGGACAGGCCGAACCTCAGCTCGTAGCCTCGTGCACGCCAGACTAAGCTTTGTGGCGTAATGCGAGGCGACACGCCGGCGGGAGATGAGAGGAGAAAGAATTGACAGAGCTTTTGTTACATCTTTAATTACAGGCCTTGTGTTTGTCTTGTTCAAGTGAACGGGGGTGGGGGGGAGGCCTCGGGGAGACGCAGCTCTCAAAGGCTGATCCGTTTCTTGTTCCTGGGAAATGAATGGCCTGACCTCCCATCTTCCGAGGATTTATCCTCCTCTGACAAAAAAATCCGCGGACGAGAGAGTCAAGAGTTGAATATCAGAGCGAGTGTTCGGTCGGTCTGCAGCCGGTGTGTTCGCCTGCTTCGCTGCACCCTGCGAGAAACAAACCTGCCATCCTCCACATGCAGGAGAGCGAGGAGTCCACAAGGCGTGAAGCTCGCCGCCCCGCTGCTTTAACATACCCAACCTCCCTCCCCCACTCCTCACTGCGGTGAGTACAGATATGCCTGCCAGGTACAGGTATGGGCTCTGCACTGCTGCCGCCGGAGAGATCAACGGCTGTGTCAAAGGAGATGATCCACAGCTAATACGCAGCTGTCTGACCCTATTACCTTTAGTGGCAGGGCCAGGCTGCTGCATCCCAGGAGGCCTCCCCCGGTTCCTCACAAGAAAAATTCAGTCAGGCTTTAAAGCGCTCTGCATCTCTGCATGTGTTTGTAGTGCGTACATGCGGACCTGACAGCGAGAGGGAGGCTGAGGGTTTGGATTTCATCTGCGAGTCGAGTCAAGTTATGTTAATAAGCCGACGTGTCAGGCCCGTCAACCTCAATAAGAAGACGAGACTATAATAAGTCTTTTTTTTTTTTAAAGTCGTCGGAGGGGCCGACTGCTACGCTCGTTAGCTCCGCGAGTGATTAGAGGGGAAAATGCCCCCGACTGTTTAGCATGGAGAGGAGGGTGTGGTGAGAGGTGGAGGAGCTGCCTCCCTCACATATTCATTAAAGAAGTCGTTCACATGTAGAAACCAGCCCTGGATTAACTTGAGGGGTAAAAATCCGTTAGAAAAAACACTAAGTGCTGAAATCTCATGTTTACTGTGTGGTTATTAACTTAAAGGCTTTAATTTAGGGATATGGAACATACGAGTGTGAAAATGAATATGATAAATGTCTCAAAACTGTCTTCAAGCTCAGGTAACTCTTCATCATAATAAATCCAGACGCTCGCTGTGTTCGTTTGCTTCGTTAGCTCACAGGCGACTGGAAGAAAACATCCAGACGAAGTGTCGGGATGCTGGAGGAACACAACACAAAGAAGAATAAAAGAAGCATGTTTTTCTGCCAACACGATCCTCCTTTTTCTTTCTTTCTTTCTTTCTTTCTTCCGTTGGGTCATTGTCTCGACTGCTGGATCTCGTTACGTCGCCTCTTCAACGAGCCACATCGAGCCAATTGTGCTCCACACAAAGCAGCGTTGTCAGAAGTCGTACCCTCGGCCCGTCTCAAACTCTCATCCTCGCCTGATGGGACACGAGGTGTCTGTGTTGAGATCTTGTTACCGGAGTTATGATCTGTTCACAGCAGCCTCTGATGTGTTTCTCAGGTAGATTTCTCTGCCGGTGCCGCTGACAGATAAGTGGGTTTTTCTGCCTCTGAGCGGAGGTAACATATATCGAAGCCCGGAGTCAGAGATACCGGAGCGCAACCACATAACACGAGTCGGATATCAGAAGGTTGTAACAGATTACTTCTCATTTACTGCTCTTGAGTTATAGTATTTTTTTTTTAACGGCACGTCAGAAAGCGTCCTTCCCTTGTTATCAGTTTCTTCCACATGTTCTACGTCTGAACCCGTCTCCTCCCAGACAGACATCTACAGAGTGCAACTGTAACCTCCAGCTAATATTTTAGGCTTCAAGTCGACTTCCTTCGAGCCGTGAGCGCTGTCAAAAAAAGGCTTCTGAGCGCGGCTGACATTTGGTTGCCTCCTTGGCCCTGTGGACACGACGATACTGTACCGTGCAAAGGTTCACCGCTTTCCCATTACGGTCCCTCGCTATGGTGCAAAATCACGAGATTAATGTCGCTTTTCGTTATCGATATGTGTGAGAAGAGAGGCAGAAACACACAGAACACCATCAGAGTGACGCTTAAGGCTTTGTCCACAGACGCATACGAATATTTGCTTTCCGTAGCAGCCAAACTGTGTAATTACATCGTCACGTGGCGCCCTGTGGCCAATATTGACTTTTCCCCGTAAACTTACATTGTGAAAGAAGCGTCAGTAAGCTTCACAATCCCAAAGAAATGACTCGTTCATAACTTCAGCTACTCCTTGAAATATAGTCAAGAAGAGTCGTGTGATTATTTCATCTCTGTTCAAGTTAGCCGGGCGCTAACCAACGCCGCGTCCAGATTCAACGTAACACCCAGCGAGAGAAGAGACGACAACAACAGCAACTCCTCGAGACGTTAGCTCAAATGCTACAAGATCGATGTTGAGCTTGTCGTCGAACAGGCTCCTCATCGAGTCTACGTCGATGGTTCGTCCAGTCGTGGTCTCAGACAATAAACCGCTGAGGTCAAACCCTCAATATGCTTCAAAGAAAAGTCCCAATTACTCATTTTGTGGTCTTTGATGTTCAATCTGCTCAATCGTTACGTGTTGAAGTGTGTCGAAAGAAAACTAATACGGTCTTTTTACAGATTCAGTGTCATTAATTCATTTTGGGTGAAAAGAAATAAAAAATATATCAGTGTAATTACACATCTGCTATTCTGAGCGTGTCCAAATTTATTGATGAATAATATTCAGCTCTGTCTGTAATGAGAAAGATTTTTTTATTTTTTTTTTACAGAGAATTAATTGGTAAGATTAGTAACAGCAATCCAAGCGTATGAAGTTATCTATCAAGAGTCTGGAATGTGTTTTCATATCAGGTAGAAATATTCCCACACACCAGCTAATGACTGAACCGGTGTCGTCGTCCCCAGAGGGCTGCTGGTTCTGAGTCCAACCGGTGAATACCCAGAAGTCAGGAGCTAAAGATAAACAACCACGACGACTGAAGGACCCCTTGAGAAAGGCGCCGCGTCCCCTGCCTGTTGCTGCCCAACCAGCTCCGGGGTATCAATTTAACTCGACCAATAACCTTCCCAGAAATAGAAGAAGAGAAAAAGACTTTGATGAAAAGTTTCAAACAAAAACCAGAACAAAGTCGGAGGATTGTTTTACGAGCGTATCCACGGTGGCGTCCGACACAATTAAAGGCGTAAATCGACAAATGAAAAAAACAAGCGATGACAATAACAGCAAGGTTTTTTTTTTGGATTGTAGCTAAAGGTGATTGGATATTTTCTAATTCGCCGGCTTTGGTATAATCTAACGCGGGCTCTGAGAGTAATAAGCAATTACCGTGTGTTTATCCCCACAACTCAGAGAGAACTAATCTGCACTCAACAGCCAGGGCCAAAAATAATGAAATTAATTACGAGCATTAAGGCGATGCGGCTGCCAGAGAAAGGTAGAAATGTAATTATCCACGTTGAGACGGAAGCCCTCCCTGTGTTTTCCCCCTCGCTCTCTCCGTCTCATTGTGTGTCTGTCGAAATCATTATGCTTTCCACAAAACGTGTGTTTCAGCTACAGCATCCATCTGAAAACCGATTTGTTAGCCGCACATCGTCCTCTGACCCGCTTCAAGTCCATTTATCACGGCTTAGATGTTCTCACAGCAACAAAACGATGATTGTATCCGTTGTGTTTCCGCCCCGGCTGCCAGATATTGTTGACCCCGGATTTAGGAAAAACAAGATTACAAGGCTCGATTCAAACTAAATGACTTGTTTGTAATGGGATTATAATGCGCTGTCCTGCTACGCTACGTTGCGCCGTGATGCGGGAATTAACTCTTCAGGTGGAAAGAGAGAAAAGAGCCACTAAAAATCAGTTTACAAGCTCGTCAGGTTAAAAAGTAATCTATGTCAAGTGGGTTTACAGTGATGTGAGTTCACTGAAATTAAGTTTTAATCACGCGTGGCAGAAAATCAATCCGTCTAAAAGTGCAATTAAATTAGTATTTTCTTTACACGTTGTGCTTCTTTTTTTTTTTTTTTTTTTATCTGTTTTGCTCGTTAATGACATCAAAGCAAAATCGTGCTGTCGAACCGACGGAGCGAATCATCGTCTTCAAAGAGCAGCGAACCGTAAATATCAGCGTCTCAAAGAGAATTCAAAGGCTGATAGTAGTTTTATTATGATGTTATATACTAAAAAACATGGAGTGGTTATTGCAGGAAGCATCTAAATCTATTAAAATATATATATTCGTTTTCCTTTGGCGCTACATTCTGCTTGTGCGTAGGAATACGGGCGTTGCGCGGTTGAGGGAAAGTAGCACCAAAGGAAAAGGCAACGTAAAGCGCCGAAGATGTTAAAACTATAGTACACTAAAACACATATATATCTTTTAAGCAGGTCTTCTGCTTCCTGCCGGCCACTGTTCCTCGCTATCGCTTTCAACACTGCTGCTGGAAACTGGATTTTAAAAATTGCAATAAGTGCGAGACGGAACAGAAAATAAATGCAGCTTACATCCCTGAAAAATGTGTTAAAAGAGGCAAAAAAAGCTGAGCAGAGTTGCTGATAAGTCTCCGGCGAACTTTTCTCATGTTACAGTCAGTGGTCAGTGTGAATTATTATCAGTGGAGCTTTTTAAAAGTTGATTAAAGGATACAAAAGACCTGAAAAACCCTCAGATCCACCGATATCTAACTGTAAAGTTGTGTCCATTAAGGTGAAAATAGCTTGTGTATCGACTTGCAGCTGTTTTCCTCTTGTTAACAGGAGGCTTGTTGTTTTTCCTCCGCGCTTCTGTTTACTGGGTTTGTTTTCCTCTAGTGGCGACTGTCCGGTGTGGTCAGGTTAACAACGGGAGAGAACGAGTCCCCGGAGCACGATGGGGGCTCGGTTGTCACGGGAGACGGGATGCGGCGGCCTCGTATTTACAGCGGAGCGGCCGATTGTGCTGAAACACGACTCTGCCTTCAACAGCTATTGTTCTCGTTCCTCACACCTCGCTCTTGTGGGAGAGAGGAGCGCCTCGGGGGGGGAAAAGTGGATTCTGCTTTCACCGGTGCACCAGTTCTCAGGGATATATATCCCGCCTGCACGACCTGAAACGAATATCCGCCGTGCCACTTCACCTGCTCGATACGTTCTCCACATCTTTCCTCCGGGCCGTCGTCATCTCCTCGCAGACAACTAATTTCTCCCGGCCGCACATTTCACACAATGTTCCTTCCTCACGGTCTTCCAGTTTCGCACTCTCTCATTCGAGGAGGGATGTGGAGCGTGGCGTGGTGGAGTAATCACAGCCTACTTGACCCTGATGGAGGAAAAGGCTGGGCTGGTTAGGGTGTTAATGGTCTCCTCAGATGGTGTGAGGGCACCGAGCAGCGTTAATGGCCGCCCTCTCGCTTTGCTTTTAGCTTTGCATTCACGCGCGATTGCACGCACACAATCGTGTGTGTATACGCTCAAGTCATTTATCATTTTCTGGGGTGTGTGTTCAGTGACAGGTGCACAGAATCAGATACAAGGTAGGTATTGAATCGACAGAAAGGTGGAAGGACTTCTTTGAAAGAAACTGTGAATGCAGTTTCCCATTAACGTGCTCATATGAATGCATCATGAGGATAAACTCCGGTTTAGTTTATTTTTTTCTTCTCTCAGGACGGGAAGAAGCAGAGAGAGAGAGAGAGAGGGAGACTAAGAGTGAGTGGGTGATTGAATTAATTATGTTTTATCACCTTTTAGCTGATTGAAGTCTACCTTACTCCCTTTAGACAGCTTGTGTTTGTGTCTTCGCCGGCGCCAAATGGATCGGGCCTGTCACCCAGTGCAGGCGCTGCCATCGCTGTTGTCTCAGACTTGGACTTTCAGATCTGAGCACTGAGGCGGTGTGTGCGTGTCAGTCGGCGTCTCAGTTGCTTTTGTGTTGTGTTGGGGTTTTTATTTTTTGTCTTCCATTCTCTCTCTCTCTCAGTAATTCATCTCGTCTCATCGAAAAAAATGAGTTCTGGGCCCGGCTGCTCATTACTCACACAATGATTTGTGGGAACAATTTCTGGTTTTCTAAAGCCTCATATGACTGTCAGGAAAGGTGAGTTGCAACTGCTGCTGTTTACAGAATTAGGCTTCCGTCTGACTTTTCAGCTCCAACTACTGCTGATACTTTTGATTAGTTTATGGATTGTTTATTCTATAAATGCTCTCAAAGCTCAAAGTTTTGTCTGCAAATTGCTTGTTGTATATATCCAACAGCTCCAAACCCCAAATATTTTCAATTAATAACAAGATGAATCTGAGAAGAGCTGAAAATCGTCACAACTGAGAATCCAGAACCTCGACTGGCTGCATGCGTAGTTTTACCCACGATCCAAACTCGTCAAACGCGGCAGCGAGGTCAGTAGCCTTTAGCTTTGAGCTATGACGCTCTACCGACCCTTCCAGAGTCCGTTTTGTCCAAGAGGGGCTCCGTAATCAAGTTGGCAATAACAAGTGCAACTTGTGACTTGTTGATAAGTTTATTGTTGTCAGCAGGATAAACCCCTTGAGTTGTCACAACTCGTTTTCGTTTTTTAAAAAAAATAAAACTTGCTGGCAAGAACTGTTGTGATGTCTGGACTGTTAACAACATCACAGTTTGGTGAGGTTTAGGCAACACAAGTACTTGTTAGGTTTATGCAACAAAACTACTTGTTAGGTTTAGTAACCAAAACTACTTGTTAGATATAAGCAACAAAACTACTTGTTAGGTTTAGACACGAAACTACTTGTTAGATTTAAGCAACAAAACTACTTGTTAGGTTTAGATACGAAACCCAATCCTAACCCTAACCCAACACTACTTGGTTAGGTTTGCGAAAAGATCATACTTTGGGTTAAAATAACTACTTTCAGTCGCGTAACTCATGTGA
>OMLP01033655.1:0-11792 GCA_900302685.1 Spondyliosoma cantharus
GCCGCAGTCTTGCTCCCTTAATTCCTATCTCAAGGACTGGACGCTGAACGTGCTCTGAATGAGAGCAAAATAACCATGACTGGAGGGGTAGGAAAGAAAAGCGATGGCGGAGGAAAATGATAAGAAGCGAAAGGGAAGATTGAGGCAAGGTAACGGAGAAGACTCGGGAGAGGAGAGGGTAGGAGAGGAGAGACAGAGAGAGAAGACTACAGCAGGTGAACTGGGGGGGTGAAGCTCGAGCAGGGTGAAGTGGAGTGGTCTGCTGAGAAGATGAGTGTGTCTCCACTGATGTACTTTGCATCAGACAAATGCTGCAGGGTTTTTTTCGGATGCTCTTGGATTGTTTGGGTACAATTCAAGAAAGGATTTGAGAAAATCTAGTAATTTTTTTCCACATTGCTCCTCAAAATGCCTTTCATCTCAAATTAATCAAGTATTTCGACCACCTTCTAAGAAATGAGGGTGAGAGAAGTGCCAACTTGAGTCAGAATTCCTGAAAGGTAGCTCTGGTTGTTGCTTGCGTAGGGAGTGTAGTACATGCATAATGCAAAGTACGATGTTCTCCTGGGACAGACTAATGTGTTTTTAGGAGTAAGTGCACCATATGTAGCATGTTGTCCCTTGCTGTGTCTCTGAGGTTTGACTGAATCATTCATTTGGTCATGGGAGTTGTATGTACTGCATTACAAAGTATTGTGCTCATGTTAGGGCTGCAAGATATTGAAAAAAATGGGTATTTTTGATGAAAGAAGACCTTTGACAAGCTTCACCCGCTTCACATGGAGCTGACAGGCCGTCTGATGCTCTCAGAGTAGGGCAGTAGGGGGAACTTTTGGAACGTTAGTCATTTAATAGACTTTGTTGCCTTAATCCGTGGGCTCCGGTATAATTAGGACTGTATTCCTGATTCTTTTTTTCCTGATACCATTGCAATAATATTATTTTTCAGAATATATATTGTACATTGCGGCGCGAAACCAAATGGACGACATCTCAAATCAATATCGGTGTGGGTGTGAGTGTGTGCCTTTGAAAGACTGGTCCCGGAGATCAAACCACTTGATAAACAGTCCATTTTATTTCCCCACAACCCCAAAACAGTTGACAACCGTAAAAAGAAAGACAGCTCAAAATTCTGCTTCCAGCTTAACAGCAGATTCAAAATCAGCTCCGCTCCACTATTACATGTGATTAGTGACTTTTTCTCGCACTTTACGCGAGAAAAAGAACCCACTCCACATAAACGCCAACAACAGAACATATACACCAATCAACCACATATTTAATATTGAGCCTATTCTCATTGTGCAACCAAAACAGCTCTGACTTGTCAAGGCATGGCCACGAGACCATGTCTGGGGCCTCCATGAATCAGACTTGTTCTAGTACATCCCCACAGATGCTCAATCAGATTGGTATCTGGTGAAATTGGAGGCCCAATCAACTCTTTGGACTCTTTATTTTGTGTCTTGCTTTCCTGTGAATCTGTTCCTGAGCAGTTTTTGTGGTGTGTAAGGATGCAGTGTTCTGCCAGGGGGGCCACTGGCGTTGGGGAGTTGCTATCCCCATGAGAAGGGTATACTTTGTCCACAACTGTGTTTGGATAGGTGGTGTGTGTCTTGTGGCATCAGCATGAATGCCAGGACCCAAGGTTTCCCAACAGAACATTGCAAAACATTGAGAAAGAACATTGACAGTTAGGAAGGAAAGGTGACTGGAGGGGTGCTTTATAGTTTGCGGTGATCCAGATTGTAGATAAAGGCGCTAAAACCTTATTAGGAAATTTTCCTCTGTTGCTCTACATTATAAATACTCATTACATTCAGGCCCCTCTTAGTGTAGATTAGAGTTTTTGGTATCAGCATCCTCACAGTGTGGAGGATGTCTTGGAGTCTTTCATTCATTTAATAATCGTGAAAAACTCAGGCTGGAAACAAACTGTGTTTATAACCAACCAATTTAGGCAGCTAGATTGCAACATTCATCAGCCATTTATGCTGTTTTGGCTCCAAAATTGAGTTTCAGAATTTTATTAGAACTTCTAAACTGTGATTGATTGCCAGTCAGTGTGCCGAGTGCAGTTCAGGAACAGCCAAAGCATTTGCAGCGTTTGGCTGGTGTAAGTGCCCCAGCAGGGGAGACCTGGAGAGGAAGAGGCTTTCTCTCTGCTGTTGTGATAGATTACCTAGAGTTACACACTTTGGTTGGTTGGGTTGCCTGATTTTGTGGCAGCTCATGGTGAAAATAGGTAGCATGCTTCACAGACTCCTCCGATGCCAGACATTTAAGATAGCAGATTGCTTAGAGGATGCTCTTTTGTAAGTGTTCATAATACTGATCATTGTCACGATCTGTATTATCTTGGGGGGTAAAGAATAGCTGCTACCTCCTTCCTCTTTATGCAACAGAGATGCATGGGGGGACTCTTATGTAAGAGGATATTGCTCAGCAGCTCTCTGGCACATAGGATATTTATGCACTTTTCATTTGGGGGCAACAAACCTGCTGCATCTCACAGATTCAACTTGCTGAATGGAGTGCACAGTCCGATCTGATGAAGAATGTCTCCCACTCCAGTGCACTGTACGTGTGAATCAGTTTGAATTACTCCATTTCTCTCCTTACCCGCTGCTGTTCCGCCTTTCACAAGTTCTGTTTCTTTTCATCTCCCTGCTTCACATCCATTATGTGCTCACTGCAGTGATGCCACCTACAATTCTCCTAACCTCTCAGTCTTAGCATTTTTTAGCAAAAGTAGTAGTGTTTGTCACTCCGCCAGTTGGACTGTTTGCAGGTGAGGGGGTGGTCACACACTCTTGATCAGATCTTCACTACATTTATTTAATGTAGTGAAAATCACGATGTATTGAATTGGGCCATACATTTTCAGGGATTGCAGACCTTTACAGCATCATTCTTTGTCCCAATGAAATGGATTTATTGCTTAGGTCCATCAGTCCACAAAGAAATATTTCCTGTAATTCCTCAGTGGCCAAATAGACGCCCAGAGTGATGCCAGCCCCGGTGGCCAGTGTTCCTAACCTTTAACAAAGCAGTTGGTGCTGGATCACATACAAAAGGTGTAGCTTCAAGCACTATTCATCATCCTTCAACTGCAGCTCCCACTGATTCTTTTATACAGGATGCTATCGCTTCCCAAGACTTACCCCTACAGGATATGAGTGTTTCACAGCACCTTTTTGTCTATGAATATGGATTTTAAAATGTAACTAAAATATAAATAAGTGCTGCATCGATGCAGTGTACAGAGTAGTATCTAAACAGATGCTGTTCAGACTAGATCTATACTCCAGCGTCACGACTCAGACAGGGAACCAGTGCTCCTCATTAGGAGTCAGTACAGATGAGAAGCCATGCCCTGTCACAAATAGTCAATCTGGTAGCACATGGCAGCCTACAACCTCCACAGTCCAATAGCAGGAACTCCACACTGGGAGGAAAAGGGGAAAAGTCTTCCAATAAAGTCAGAACTGAAAAGAAGTGATGGATAGCTTCTCCCTTCTTTCTTCCCTTCTGCTTCATCAGTATGTATGTTTGGGATATGGTGGAGCATACAACAAGACAAAACATGTCCTGGCTCGGCAGGCTTTTTTCAGTATAGTGGGAGTTTAAATTGTTCACAGGGGACTGTAACACGCAGGAGTGCATAAAATTAGGTTATAATAGCCTTTTTAAATTTTCTAGCATCTTTGAGTATACATTTTGAAAACTATCTGACAAGAATATGAAGCAGTAGTAGTAGTAAATGTAAGGAGTTATGGAAAATTGCTGTTAAATGTTAGGCATGCTGGCACCGGTGCCTCTTCATACAACATGAAGTGTACAGTATATATCAGAGTAACAGTTCATTTTCTGTGAAGGTTTGAAGCTATTTATAATCTTCAATATGCAATAAGTGGCACATTAACAGGTGTTATTAATCATATACAGCAGATGATGCACGACAGGGTGAATCACAGGGGCATTCCTGTTTTTTAGTCTAAGGGAGGACCTGTTGGTAATAATTTACAGTATGTTACGGAGACATATGTATATTCAGATTGTGAGCACAGGTTCGTTCTCATAGAAACTTGAATTGGAGTTCATTACAATACATTGGAATCCGTCCAGGCAATAGATTCTCATTATTCTAAGTGGTTTGCCTTTTGTGATTAATGTCTTCCTATTGCACACCCAGTTAGGGGCTTGTCAAATTATGGCCCTGGTATTAGTCTATATTATAACTAAATGTATGGATCAGCATCATCATGAAAAATATCTGAGTGTTGCTGCGGTCACAAGAGGATAATACAAGAATCGATTCGGTGCTGAGTAGTTTGACTCTTAACTTTTGACATGCATTTTCTTGTATGCATTATTGAACATACAATTAGAGATACAATTAGCAGTTAATGAGGGATTGCATTCAGCATTTATAGATTAGAATTAAAAATGTATTAGCGATGTTTACAAGGATGTCATTAGGAGGTTGTTTACACCTGCAGTCAACATGCATCCTGGGAGACAACTGGACTGTTGGTTCACACCTGGCATTGAAACGAGTCTAAGCATGGGTCTCAAGTGACCACTCAAGTGATCGGATCTCACTTCAACTTCATTGTTGTTTTTTTCACCAGATTTTTGAGACTTTTTTTACTCGTTATCAGACCATAACACTTGTTGTAAAAAACGATGATGATTGAGAGTGACAGAACAACCCATAACCTGATGAGGTTTTGGAGAAAGTTTTTTGAAAGTCAAGGTTTTAATCATGAACATCAATGTACGATTGAATTTTTCCATTAAGGAGAGGTGAGAGAAGAATGTGTGCACGCTGTCGGTTATAGTTAGAAAAAGAGAAAATCGTAATTGGACAAAATCTGACTCTGCAGATAGGACAAGTTATTTTGAAAGGAATCCAGAAAGCGACGCTGTTATCTGTGGATGCTTAGAAAATGTACTGTGTTGTGGTGGGCAGGCGCTTCACAAAAAGCACATCAGCAATCTTTTTGGGTTTGTTCTCTTCTGGTTGTGGAGTTGCTGAGCAAGCAAGTGGAGGCCTGGATCAACATGTTCCTGGTGGATATGCTCTGCCCTGTTAGAGGCTGCACTGTTTGTCTGTTTGCAAGGCATGTCAGCGGGATCTCAGACTGGCATTCGCTCGCTTCGGGTTGGTTGACAGGTTGGGTTGGCAGCAGGGTGGCCAGCTTGTCTGTCTGCGATGTCAGCAACACTCGACGCTCCCGGCTCAGTTTGTCGCCGCACCGGACTCAGTGGTGAAAAAACCCGCGAATGCTCTGCAGTTTGTCAATATGCTTGTTGCTGCGCAAGTGAGAGATCTTTCCAATCTCATTTTTGCGTACAAAAAGGCTTAACGTCTCCCCGTTCTTTTGTCTGTCTATCTACTTGTCGTCAACTTGCCTCCTCCTCAACTCCTGCTCTCTGATGTTCTCACCTTTCATGATGTCAAAACCTCTCTGTCTAGCTCTCCACATTCATCTTTACAACTTTCTGCTCTTCCCCATTCTTGAATGCACCCCTCGTATTTCTCCCTGACTTTTCCTCTTTCTCTCTTAAATGTTCTCTACCCTTGCTCATGTTTCACCTCCTCCGCCTCTGTATTCCTCTGTCAGCGGAAGATCTTTCCTTTTTATTATTTATGGGGAGTGGCTGTCAGGTGCAGCAGATCAGGGTGCTGATTCTCTCGAGCTAATCTGTACTGAGTTTCAGGCAAACTTGTGTTCCGTATGTTCGTTCCCAAAGCAAAGTTGTCCTTGTCAACGTGCCAGCGAATGTAATCTGTCACAACTCTCATCATGTGTTACCTCTCAGTAGAAGGTATCGCAGAGAGATGTTACTGTATGTGCCAGATGTGGTATTAACACATTTAGCACTTTATGTTGATGTGTTGAAAATGCCATTTTCTGTTTGCGAACGAGCCGCCTGTACAGTAACACAGTGAGATGTTGATGTGTTAGCTATGACAGGTCAAGCTTGATGGGGTTAATAGTTGCTCTAGTTGTGGTGTCAGTGACAGTGAAGTGTTAAATTCTAATGAGAATCGGGCTGCTGGTTATTACATCTGTGATCAAGACAAAAGGATCCCACATCCAGCTCTTAACTTCAAAGATAACTGAGTGCTTGCTTGCACTTCAGCTCATAAATGTCTTTGCCCGCCATCATTGTCTCGCGAGTGCACATGCAACTCTCAACGGAGATGAGAGGGGAGCGAGATGTCTCACTCCTTAGCTCCTTCCATCAACAGCAGCAGACCAGAAAAACAATGTGTTCATTTCTTTTTTAGCACTCGCCGATCAGGCAAGAGAGTTGCTAGATTTATCAGCCAAACATTGCGTTTCACTTGTCAGGCAGTCCTTTTTGTTGAGCCCTGAGGACAAAGGGCTCCTTTGTTTCTGCCACACAAGAAAACTATGTCCATATAATCAAAAACCTAGGTGCTGTAACTAAACCTCAGGAGCTTGTCACACTCATGCTGCCTGAGCTGACAGATGTGACGGTATGTGAGCAAAAAACGTAATCTCTCAGGACATTAAAAAGCACAAGACTGTCTTTGATTGAGGTAGCTAAGGACTCATTAAGCTCAGTTTCAGCAAACAAAACAAAACACCCCACAAACAAAAATGAAACAAGCCTGCCAAGCTGCTCAAGTGTAAGGGAGCAAGAGCTTACCATAAACTGTGTGAGGGAGTAGTTAAAACACACACACACGCACACGCACACACACACACACACACACACACACACACACACACACACACACACACACACACACACACACACGCATGCACGCACACACACGCGCGCACACACATGTGCACACACATGTGCACACACACACACATGCACACAGTACAACTTAATCTGACAGTGTTTAACCATTGACAACCAATTTCACCATAAACCAAAGTGGGCCTGCCACGCAGCTCAGCCGCGACATCTGGTGCAGCTGGGTTGGTCTTGATACAGCTGGCAGGAAGAATTGAAACTGGGTTACCATCGCGGGTATATGGAGGTCAGAGCTATAGATTAGAGTCACACTCAGAGGGCATCCGCGATAACATTAACGGTGACCACCATGATGAGCGGTGTGATGATAATCTCTGAGCTGTTGGAAAGAGCAGTGTGTAGAGTTATTATGAGGCGCTGCCCCTTTGTGGTGAATCTGGCAAC
Organism: Spondyliosoma cantharus; assembly: GCA_900302685.1. Lineage (NCBI taxonomy): Eukaryota > Metazoa > Chordata > Actinopteri > Spariformes > Sparidae > Spondyliosoma > Spondyliosoma cantharus. The sequence goes on from OMLP01033655.1 coordinate 7,192, forward strand.
TAAGTGCGGCCCTTGAAGAGCGACTATACAAAAGAGATGATGTTTCCACTTCCTACTGTTTCATCTCTTGTTCTCTGTTCATTGCTATCTCCCTCTCAGACTCCGCTGTCTCTTCCCCTCTCTCTGCTCTATCCAGGCTTTTCTGATATAAGGCAGGCTCTGAAGTGTAACCACGATGTTCCCTCATTCCCCATAGCGTTGCTGCGAAGTACAGTAAAGGGAACATATTACATAATCGTATATGCACGCATTTACAACACACTTATGTTCACTGGGTGGATAATTTTTAACGCATTCAGACAAGTTGTCAGCCTTGTTAATCCTTAATGGTTTCCTCTCCCTTGTCCTCATTTAAGCTCTTTCTTTGGAAAAAAAACTGCAAATGTAACACAAAACAACATAATATTGGGCTACGTGTGCTATATTTCCCATTATTATTATCACCATGACATTAGGGATTATATTGTGCATGTCCAATTCTGAATCTATTTTATTTTCATAATGACGCTTAATGTAGCATTTAGCTAAACATATGCGATTGCAGTTGCAGCATTGTGTTTTAAGGGAATGAGCAGCTCAATGTTTTCTCAACCAGCAGTAAGCTCACTGTGTCCTCGGGGCATGGGAAGCTCTGGGGATGTCCTAATGTGCTCTGACAGGAGTGTATGCAGCATTCCTGCTGTGCTGTCCAGGATGTCAAAGGAGACGGATAGGGAACGCAAGTCATCTCAGAGACCTCTGTCCTCCGTTGATCCTTTGTCTCCTTGTTTTTGTGCCCAAATACTCATGCAGTCTCCACATACAGTGCACATTTAGGTCCTTTCGGTATGGATCAAAACTGCCTCCGACCACAGACTGATGAGAGACTGTACTGTGAGTGTTACATCAAGATGTCTCACCGCTGGACATTGTTAAGAGCATCTAAAGTACATCTTTGTTCAAAATAACTTTTTAGACATTCATTTTCACTTTGCTCTCACTGTTCAGTCACTCAAAGCCATCTACAGTAATTCTCCTTTTCTCATTATTTATTGTGCTCGACACACAATGGGGCTTGCATCTGCCAGATTAATGCCTGATGCTTGTTCTTGTAAAAAGAGAGATTAATGTTTGGCAGTTTAATGACAAGCACAGAAGAGCCATTATTTAATGAAGAGCCCTTTGGGTGCTCATTCATCTCTTAGGAAGTAGTTCTTCTGTATCACTGAGCTGTGGAGCGCCATCGATTGTGGTCATGGACGGATGCATGTAATGGATGGAGAGAATAATCCTTGATATCTGTTCAACCGCAAGTCAGTGGAGGGTTGGTTGTCTTCAGGTGGCCCCCAACTTTTCGTGTTTCAACGCTCTCCAGGCGGTGGGCTGCTAATGTGCTCCTGGCTTCCAGATTCTCTCCTCTTGTCTACTCCATTACATTCTGCTCCTCCCACTTATTTCTCGCTCCTTTCTTCCAGGCTGTCTGGAAAGCCAAGTGATTAAGGGCTGGTACTTCAAGGAGGTCCTCTCATGGGCCTCTTCACATCTCTCTTCCCATGATACTTTTCAACTCAAGAAGACTTGATTTTCTGGTCTTTGGATATAGAGTTATGCACACCTTGGGAACTGTAGTCTGCTTCCCAGGTCGACCCTCATCTTCTAGGAGCTGGCAGTTTGCATTGGGCTTAGGCCTGGCTCTCACATTGATGGAGTATGGTGATAACACTCTTCAAGTTGTGCCTTCTTCTTCTCGCATCTCTCGTGCTCTAGTGTGTCAAGAGAAAGAAGCACATTGTGATTGCTGTGGTGCCACCAGTATCATTCTTGATTGTGTTGCCGATGATGTCTCGCTGCTTTCAGAGAACTCACTGCCTGCTCGATGGCTGGGTGGGCTGCCCACTTGCGCCCAGCTCTTGATGTGACGCCTCGCTTCACCAGGTCCTTGTCAGAGTCTCTTAGTCTTCACAAGACTTTGCTACCTTGAATCCCTCCGCGGCTGAAGACAGGGAGAGCTCTAGTTGCCCAAACTGGATAAAGATCTGCAGTTGAATAGGGGGATTGGTTTTGCCAAGTCAGAGTTTTTTGCTCAAATGAATCCAACCTGTACAAAAACCTGAACATGTTAACAGAATTACAAAAGCACTGTGTTAAAAGCATCAGTTACAAAAGTGGGATCACTTTAGGTTGATGCCAGGTGTAAAAAGTAAATAACAGGATTATATTCTAGATTCATCAAAAGCCTGTCTAATGCTGTGTTCGTCTAATGTGGCTGAAAGCACTGAGTAATAGTGGAGTGCATAATTATGATAATTTGTCAGGCCTAGACAGAATACAGAACTGCTGGAGGTGGATGAGACAGAGTATGTAGCTGTGGATGCAGTGCAGTGATGTTTATTTTCATGGAAGCATATAAGAAAAACGAAAACATGTATTTTTAATGTGTTATTTTTCCATTTGTGTGGGGACTGTTTGATTTGTTAGATGATGAGACTGGCACATGTACCATGGCTGAACTTATTGTCCGTGTGCCTCTCTTCACCCTGGACAGCAGCTTATCTTTCCAGCTGAAAAGGCAGTTGTAGTTCAAGCTTCATTTCAACTCCCCTCAGGAACAAGGTGCAGAAGGTTATGGATTTCATCTGTCAACTGGAACTTTTTTCTTGAACTGACATTGAACTGCTCATTCACCTTGTCAGTGTACTTTTTAATCACCTCATTGCTTTCCATCTGGTTGACCCTGGCTCTCCCTCACTGGGCTTCTCCTTTGTGGTTGTGAACAATTGATTGAAAGTGAAACATCGCCGTTCAGGCTGCTAAACTGACTTTACACGTCAGGATAATAGAATGGGAGAAGCAGAAATCATTTTGACATCAGCATCTCTCTTATTGGAAAGCCGTGACATTCAGAGTTTAATGTGAGTTTAATAATGAGTGAACTCTAATGAGTAAACAAAGATGTCTGCACTGCATGCTGATACAACATTATTTATTATTTCATCCCATTGACAGATCCAGTATTCAGTGTTCCTTATGTGAATTTTGGCCGATATTAGGTAGGTTTTCGGGACTGACGCGAGCACGGCGGCTGAATTAGAGTGTTTTACTGTTGACTCATCTACTTGATTCGGCTCTTAACTGTCACCTACTCAAGCACACGGATAAGTGTTTCAGCTGTTATCAGCAGGACATTATACCTGCTGCACCAAGAGACTTAATTACACCAGTCTGAGAGCAGGTTCATCTGTGTTGCTATAGGAGGAAGTGAAGATGCTTGCGCTTCATGCAGCGCACCTCTAGACTGTTATCAAGGAAAGAACTCACCAAAGAGACCTCATTATTTAACCGAGTGGCCGCTGGCTGTCTACCTGCCTGAGCCCTGAAGCGGCTCTGTGATCTGTCACATTACACATCACATGGCTGCACACAGCGAGGAGAGGAGAGGAGAGGAGTAATGGCCCTGAGATGGTGGTATTTAATGGAGCAGATTATTTGGGTGGGAAAGATTAATGGGGAACACTTTTCAGGGATTTCGCGACCGGCAGTGTGTGATGAGAAAGAGAAATATGTGCATATTTATCCGTCTCATCGGTATGCACAAAACTATAATATCGTTCTAATATTTAAGCTAATATGATATTGAGTCCCAGAAATGGCCGAGCATGGAGAGGGAGAGAAAGAGAACATAAAAGGGAGAGTAAAGGAGAGCTGAAGTGAGGAGACGAGTCTGATACAAAGAGGCGGTGGACAATGATGATTAGTCGGTTGTCATTGATGAAGTGAGGAGTGTTTTGAGTTGCTGACAAACTCCTTTACTATCTGTGACCAAGGCTGGCCAAATGGAAATATGGCTAAATCAGCAATGTGAAGCTTTTAAGTGCATGACATTTTCAATTTATTAAGAATAATACATTACAGTAATAACAGTAATAGTAAAGTTACTTTAACCAACAACAGTGCTGCTTCCCGTTCATGTAAGCGCAGTTTTCTATGCCATGGTTTTGCTGGCTGTGAGTTCTTTTCAAAAATACACAAGCAAAAGAGCCTAAAAAGAACTAAAAGTGTCTCTGCGTCTTTCATAGCAGACATCACACTGTTCCTTCCCCTCTGTAGAAACTTTCCCGGTGTCAGGAGGTTCATGAGGGAGAAATATACTCTAGTGTACTGTATCGTACAGCTGGAAACAACCTCAGCCTGAATCTCTTCCTTCTCCTCTATTTGCCTCCCCCATATGTCCTATAATTAGATCGAGTACATGAAAGATACATTTCTAGAAATTCAGGCTTCACTGACAGACCTCGAGAGCCTTCCTTCCCTCATGTGTCTGTATGTGTGTTCATACATTTATCTGTGCGTGATTTAGTCAGCAGGTCATTCAAGAGGTGAGCGGAGGAAATGGCAGGGCTAGCATTATTCATTTTTTAAATATATATAATATATATAATATATATAAAATATTTAAATTTTTTAATCAGTGTGATGGCACTGAAACTAATGGGTCCTGCCTAGCTATGTCTTATTATTTGTGCATATTTACATGGTGTATGTGTGTGTGTGTGTGTGTGTGTGTGTGTGTGAATGTGTCTGTCGGCGTGGAGGTGTTTCATATGTGAAAACCTTGAGATATC
>OMLP01033656.1:5698-26331 GCA_900302685.1 Spondyliosoma cantharus
GGGAAGAGTAAATTAGATCCAGCCGTATTCTCATTAACTATATAAATATTGCTGCTGAGTTTGGTTGAATGACATTTAAGTTTTGGCAGCTGTTTATCAGCAATGTGGCGTTGAGTTTTTAAAAACAACATGAGATAGCTGACAGGGGTCTAAAAGGACCAAATCATCTGTGGCCAAGTTGCTGATGCATCTGTCAAAACAACTGTAAAACGATTATTATTTTTATTTTTTTTATGCCACCAAAGGAAACAAAGAAAACGGAAAGGAAAACTGAGAGACCGCTGTGAAAAGAAATGAAACGAGCAGCAAGATGACGCTCATTTGAACTTTATTTTAAAAAGATAAATGTTTTTAATTGGTAAATTTGGTCTCTCATATGTCGGAAAATATTGAAAATGTGGCCATCAGAATTTTTCAGATGCCCACGTTGACGTCTTTGAATGTTGAAATTGTTTTATCTGTGCAACATTTCAGAATCAAAAGTTATTCAGTTAACTGTCAAAGGAAGAAAAAATTTAAAAAAAGACATTTTCAAATGATGAGCAGGAATTAAAGTGCATTTAGTTATTGTCTGTTTTCATGAAGAGTAATTTGGTTATTTTTCTTCTGTCCTGTTTATTTTTGCTTTCCCGTAAATAACATGAATATCCGCCTTACAAATTCTCTTACACGGCCCCGTATGCATCGCCCTGTATCTCAAACCCGTTCCCTAGTTGCCCTTGTCACTTTTGGTCACTCATAAATACACTTCATCGCGTCCCATCACGGCCTTGTTTTATGACAGGAGGGATAAGCAGTAAAAACCCCTCGTACCCCTTTTAATGTCTGACAGTATCACAACACTTGCTCACCCGGGAGACGCGAGCAGGCCCCTCACACCACGGGCAAACAGGTTACGTGACATTCACAGAGGCCCTCTGTGAGTTAATTTGGAGGATAATTTTCAGTGCACAGGCCACGAGAGAAGGAGCATGCTAGTCGGGGAAAGCGGTAATGGCTGTCCAGGGAATTTCTGTGTGTTACTGCGGGTCACACGATGGAGTTTGTTATACAGTACATAACCAGGCCGGCTGCTGCAGCATGATGTACTTCACCTGTTACTTGGTTCTTGGTCTCAGCGGTCCGAAAGCTCTGAGGTCAATTCAGCCGCGGGCTTGTTTACAGTCGGTCTGCGCACGATGTTGAGATGTTGCAGCGTGTTCACCTTGAAAGACTGGACTGGATCACAGTGATTTTCCATAATGCATTGTGATAGGATAACACACTTTCTGAGTTGTGATCAAACACTACAGTATTTGTTTTTCCTTCTTTTTTTTTTTTTTTTTTTTTGCCTTTTAGGACCTCTGGGATGAAATATGTCTTTCCTTTGTTTCTCAGAGATAACACATACTTGACGTTCTGCAATAACAGAAATACAGTTAAAAGCTAGCAGTGGAGATTTGTATGTACTTTCAAAGTAGCATGGTGATATCTGAAGGTCCAGTGTGAACGATTTAACCAACTGATTACCCCTCGCCTCGCCCTCCCCTTCAGTGGCAGCTAAAAACATAGCAGACGCAAAAGGTCCCCTCTGTCCTTGAATAAAGATATAATGGCGACTTGATTAATAGATTTAATGAAAAAATAGTTGGCACCTATTTTGATAATCAGTCAGTTTTTTTCATTCTTGGTTGTTAATTAAGTCACATTCATTTTGATAATCAATTGTTCAAGCAAGGAAGGACAAACATTACACGGATATTTGGTTCCTCTCCTTGACTTTAGACTGTTGGTTGAATGAAATAATAATTTAATAGGCATTTTCTGACATTTTTATAAATCAAACTATATCGTGTGTCTGAACTGTGGCCTTCCCATGAATCAAAAACGACCTATAGTCTTGACATTTGCTTTTAATTTTAAGGAAATAATTGGCAGATTTATTGGAAAAACAAAATGGTAAAATAAAAATCTGCAGCCCCACTGAGCAGTAAATGTGACGGCGCTATATTTTCGGCCCACAGTTTGTATTGCTCTCTCAAAGTGGTAGACAAAGCGTGTTGTAGCGGCGCACAAAGGTCATTCTAGGGGGTCAGTGATACAAATTTTGCTGTAGCAAGGTTGCGACAGCCGTAATGACACTGTAATTATGCTCTCACACGCCTCTCGATGAACGATAAAAAATGCGGCGATAGAGGTAAAATAGTTCTGTCCCGGAGCCAGATGGCGTGCTGCGATGATATCTGGCTCGCAGTCAAGGTGGACGGCAGACGGGCCAGTATTCTGACAAGCCAATAGATTCCGTACTCACCGTCCATCCCACCTTCTATGGCCAATCAACAGAGATAATCTTTTGAATTAAGAGAAAAAATCCAGGGTGAACACTTTGATGAGATAAGTACCCTTTGTCAGAGGCAAGCAATGGTATTTTAATTAAATATATGAACACATGGTCCTGCCCCAGATGCTCAAGTCTAAACAAAGATAGCATCATCTAATCAAAGCCAGGCCCGGAGTGTTTCAAGGGCAGAATTATTTTCTATTAGGGCCCCTCTCCTCGGGGATTGAGCCAATTTTCTTTATTATGATAGAATCAGCATATTGTAGATTGACTGTGGCGATAGTGTCACGGCAGGGTAGGTGCGCTGCTCCCAGATGCACCACCAGCATCTTAAAATCTTTCAAAATGTACAGGCTGTGTTTGTTTTCTTCACATGTCCAAAACGGCACATGTCTTCCTCTGAGGGCTGAAGTGAACGAAGAGCACGATTTCCTGATGTCGGTTCACAGGAACGCAGTGTGTGGCTCTAATGAGCTCACTGATCCATTAATCTCTTGACCTTGCTTGATTACAATCAGTGTTCTTTCAAAAATATGCCATGGAGAACCAAGATGAGGGCTTTCTCTTGTGTTTCAACCAGGCATGGAAGCATTCAGAGCATTTAGAGCTCGACTGTATGCGCAGCCCAAGCGAAGATATTAAAAATGTATTCCTCTGGATTCTCTGTGGATACTGTTGATTGGGCGCTGCTGCGATCCAGAAATTTAATGAGATCTCCTAAAGGGATACTCTTACTAATGTGTACACATCTGCTTTCATCACAGGGGCTGATGTGGCTGGATGCTAATACCAACACCGGGTTATATCATGGATGCTAGCACGTAAGGGCACACAGTTAGATATAAACGATGCGGTCGTAAAGTGCCATGTTTTCTAATTGGGTGGCCGAGCGGCTTGGTTGAGCCAGGATTTTTCCCAGAGAAGAAGAGATGCCGTCTGGGAGCTCCAGGCTCAAGTTGCATAAAATCTCCTCCAACAGTCACCTTGAATTTCCTGCTCTCAAACCAGCTGAGATTTGAATCTAGGTAGGATTATTAGTTTTCATCATGAAATGTATCGCATCCTTTGCATTGAACTCAAATTGCATTTCATTTTGTTGGAACAGGCACAGTTTCCAGTGCCTCCACTGGAGCAGGCACTTGAGTCTAAGTCTTCCGACTGGTTGCTGTGCATTAGGAGACTGTGTATGAGAGTCTGAGGATTTGTGCAATGATTAAGTAGCTTGATTTCAGGCTTTGAACTAAGCATTCAAATCGCTAATTGGCTCTGCTTGTACTTTCTTAATTGGCTTAAATTCAATCAATTGCTCTCTGAAACAACATGCTGAGTCAAAGGTCGGATGTAGGTGTTTCATAGTGTGAATTTATTTGTGTGTACGATGTTAAGGAGTTAAAGAAAGTGAGAGCATAGATGCAAAGAGGGTATGTTTTCTTTTATTGTGATTTTGTCATAACTGGCAACCACTTCTAATGCACAGTATTTCTGATTGCAACATTGCAAAGAGGCAAAAGTCAAGAATAAGGAGAAATTGCATTAAACAGATGGAATCATGAATATGAGTATGGAATGGAATCACGCTCTGTATCTAGTTAACAAGTGTTACTTCAGCAGCCATCCTCTGCCGTCTGTAATTTGTTTGACAGGTCCGTGTGCGCACAGACGTCTCTTCACAGTATTTTGCTTGTCAGGCTGTGAAGGTGCAGCAGCCTCTGTGAAAATGCATAAACACAGATTAGTTTCTGATTTGGACTTAAAAGAGTTGCACTGGCATTTTCCAGCGAACATCACGATGATGTCAGGGTCAGTAATACATATTTAGCTCTGCCTTTGAAGCCACGCAGCTTCTAATGTAAGCCAACAGAGCTGAACTGATCTGTGGCAGATTCAGGTGTAATATTCCAGTGCAGTAAGAGGTTGGGTTTTTAGTTTTCAGCCCCCTTTTGTGTCACATCTACCAAAATGTCCTGCTTCCTGTGTATTTTCAGAACTGCTGCTTTATGCTTTTAGCTTGGCACTGACACAACAGTTTTAGCCTAAGAGATTTTATCAGCTGAATCCATCGTAAGAATTTCATCTGAATTAGCTTTAGCTGGACTGTTTTGTTATCATTTCATGCACTATAAAGGGTCTTACAGTGGCTAAGTGATCGGGGATTGCTGTTTTTTTGGATACAACCAAGAGTTCAGTGGTTTGTCCTAAATTGTGGCACGCTTGGACGATAAAGGAACAAAACTTTGTTAGAGGGAAAGTTGTTTAATTTACTCTTACCTGTCCATCTGTCCACCCACCAGTCCACACGATTGCCACGTCCAGGTATGTATGAACAAGTTTAAAATCAGATCCATTATATTACTACTGCGGAACATTTCCCCTGACGTAACCAACGGTGACTTGAATAATTGAGCGCGTTTCTCTTACCCGCAGGGCAGCCATTGATTTTCATTCATTCCTGTAGCCCGTGAGGTGTAACTCACGGTGGTGAACGCTGTGCCTGTTATTGTTTTTAAAATTGTTTTATTGTTGAGCTGTGACGCAGCGCTGCTCTTTCTCAGACCAATCTGCACCGAACGGCTCAATGAAAACAAAATGTCCACTGTGATCAATCCGACTCAAGCACCAGGTCAGGTAAATTGATTTGTATTCAATTATTGGGAACCAGATGTTGCCAGTGATGCAGTTGATACTTTTCACAAAGGTCAGAAATCATTTAAATTAATAATTAAAGGATGAAATACTTATTTAGTCTAGCATAAGTAAAACCAGATGAAACTGGGCCAATTTTCTCACACAACTCACAGAAACAAACAAATACTTGTGCCATTGCTACTCATCACCGATCTAAAGGATATATATCAAGCCGTGAGTCAGATCCATCCATCCTCTTTGAAAATAGCCGCATTTATACACACTCAGTGGCAGAACAGAATGGGAGTGAGTCCAATAAAGACATTTTTCACAAGACAAAGGGCAGCAAACAATCAGTTTATCTAAAATCTGCGGGACTTTGCTTTTGTATCAAAATGTCATGAGGCCAGAAGTCAATAACTCACATTTAATGACTGGCAGAGAAGTTGTGGTTTCCTTTAATGAAGCCAGAAAACAGTTTATCTGGCTAGACTGACCTTAGGCAATTACTTTAAGCGCATTCCTCAATCAATAAAACACTACTTCTGTTTTTGTGTGTGTGTGTGCGCACGGGTGAGATGTATAGCCATGTGTTTTCCAGCTTCTCTTGTTGGTGCAGCTCAACAGATGTACTGTGTTAGATGTGTTGCTGTTGTGCAACACTCGACCGCCATGATTTGCATCTAGATACTGTGGAATATCTCATTTGATAAGGTCGATGTGTAGCTGTCAGAGCACGCAGCCCGATTTCTTGGTGGTTAAGAAGAGGTCCAGTAGGACTGACGGCGTTTAGACATCAGGCTCCTGGCCTTTAGTTATTTGATATGTTTTCTGTAAGTGTTCTCTGTATCTGTCAGCAGCAGCTGTCAAAACTAAATGCCCACTAGCTGTTTTAAGAGAATTCAGATAAAAGTGACCCCGACCCTCTAAATAAGCTTTGTTCTGCGTAGAGTTTGCGGTGGCACAGGGGTAAAATAAGAAATCACGTTGCAGATGAATATCTGCACAATGGCCCCTTTTTCTTCTATATGTCTGGATGACCTTGTAAGATCAAAATTCCAGATAGAGTACAGTGAGGATGCTCCAAATTAAAGCTTTGCACAGGAAATTGAACTGTCAGACAGATGGAGAGGGAGGAAAAGCCAGTTTGTAATACAACTGATTTTCATGCAGAGGGTCTTCCTCTGCAAATGTCAGACTTAATGGCAGTTATTCTGCATGAAATACTGTACTTGAAAGGAGGGCTGTACATTTCTGTACCTGGCGTGCTGTTATCAAGGTGGGAGGCGCAGTCGGGTACTGTTTATATATAAGATATTTACATAACAGAGATAAGTCAAGAGTACACCGATGCTGATTTGAATAATAAATTATTGGGAATGCGTGGTGGAAATGCACTGCAGCAGCAGAGGAAGCGGGAACATGAGGATGTTCTGCAATTATGGTTGGTATTTATTTAACACGGCCAACTGAAATGTTCTCTGATGCTCTACACCGTCATGTTCTGCACACTTTGCTTCAAGACCTAAAAGTCGTTCATCTGACGTTAAACTTGTTTCACTCTTGCAAAATGCACCTAACTAATCTAATCTAATAATATGTAATGATTTAATGAATGAAGTCAGCTCATCAACAAATTGAAACAATCCAGAAACAGCAGGGTTTAATTTAATTTATTTTGAGTTTACATTTTATTTCGTCTTTTTTTTTCTTCAATTTAATTTAAGCCTAATCAAATTTTAATGTAAGTGGTATTTTAATCGGCTTGAATCAATTTAATTGACTTTGACATCTTGATCAAGTTAATTTTTTAAATCAACTTGTTGATTTGTCATTTAATTTAGCTACACTTTTTTTTTTACATGAATTTTAATGTAACTTTTACATTTTTTGAATCTAACTTAATCTAATTTAAATTGATTTGAATGTGATTTTATTTTCATCTAAAGTTTGATATCAATCCAATCACTTTTATCCATTCTGATCCAGTGTAGTTCCTTTTCACACTCTATGTATTGATGGTTATTTTATGACTGACACAGAAACGTTAATGTCATCCAAATAGCAGCGGGGTAAAATCGGCCCCTCTTGGATCAGTGCTGGTCAGTAACTTGGTTAATACAGCAGCTCTTCAGAGGAAAACCTTCACCCTGAACTTTAACTAGCATTAAGGAGAACTCCTAATGGTACTTTGTGAAAATGTCCCCTGGTTGTAATCTAAAGTGTTCATTGCAACTGTAGTTTTTTTGCCTCTAGCAGGTAAAGTAATGCTGTCCACTCTGGGTTTGAATGGATTTTGCAGTGTATGATAAGGGCTGGCTAGTTGCTGCTTAAAGTGATAGAATTGATCTCATGAAGTTTGCCTTCAGTGCAATAATGGAACAATCGTCAAGCTTGTAGAAACTCCGGATTTTGCTGCTTAAGGAATATTTCTGCCGCTCGCTGCATTGTGTTCCAGTATGTTTTTTTAAGCAGGGACAAAATCTGAGGTGTTTTTTTATTTATTTTTTTCAGTCTTCCTCAGTATCCATTCAAACTATTGAACGGAACAGGCGTACCCTGTTTCGTCAGCTCCCTGGTTCACACTCGCAGCTCTCCTGCTTTCGTGGTTTGTCAGCTTGTCAGGTCACACCGTCCTCCTCGACGGTGCCAATAAAGTATGTTCAGAAACTGAGCGAGCACGCCAGCGCTGACACTTTTTTCACGCCTTGTTTGTATTTTCACGCGTTGAAATCAGAGGCTCAAGTCACTTGTCAAGTTTGGGAATGACTGATTCAAATAAACAGAAGGCTGCCAAACAAATCCCACAGCCCCCCAAAAAATAGTGCTGAAGTATGTTGATAATGGTGCTGGCTGCTTACCAGACATTTTGGACATGATGTCTTTCTCACAACGCAGCTCGAGGCTTCCTTTTTCTTTTTCATTTCTCCCTTTGATGCCCCTTTTAATATTTTGAGGCGGGCGGGTGAACTTTTTGGATCCCTGTCCTTCCTGTGTTGTCAACGGCATTCTTTATTTTTCTGAGTAGGTACCGTGGTCCCTAGATATGTTGTAAAAAGCATATAAAAGATATCAAACGCGGCAGACTCCAGATTCTGCCCGGTCTATGGTCTGTTATATTTCTCACTGACAAACATCCTCTTTGTGTATTACATCTTCTCCACTTTAAAGCATGACCTTTCCTCTCAGGCCACCCGCCAGCCGACTCTGTCATCAAAACATACAGCAGTGTTGTAAATCCATCAGCGGTACAGATAGTGCTCCTTCAGCACATGATCCACGGTCTCCATTTCCCATGTTACCACGACATCCGTGCACCTGCCGCAACCTTACATTGTCTCCTGAGATATGAGTTCCAGTCAAAATCCCCCTTCTTCCATCTAACCCAAAGTAATGACCCCGGAGTTTACCAAGACCTATTTCAATTGAGAAGTGCAGCCATTCATTTATATCTGATATCATGGACAGTTGTGGTATTCTCTTCCCCTGGAGAGGCTAACCAAGACAAGTCTCTCGAGCCTTTGACGCTGCGCCGTTTCCAGTAGATCATACACGAGTGAACCAAATGGCCTTGTCTTGGGAGCAATTTAAAGCAACAAATGACCTCCTGGATAAAAAGTCTACATCAGCCTTCACGGGCATTACCATGTCGTAGAGGAAGATACAGCCGAGTGTCTGGCACGTCATTTTAAAAAAAGTGCCCGGTAGATGGGTAGTTTAAGGTTGAGGAAACATCTATACATCCTCAGGCCTAAATGACTCAATAGTTTGATTGCAAAATCACTCCTGATACACGTCAGTGTTTCAGCGTACAAGCGGCAGGTGTACATGATCTTTTGGGTATACATTCACATTTTTCACAAGTTTAGGCACTAAAAGTACTTGGTTAGGTTCAGGAAAATGTTGTGGTTTGGGTTCAAATAAGAACATAACTTCTGTAATATTTTAGCTTATGTTATGTGATGTATGTGACATAAGTTAGCTAGGTTGCTAAGTTGAAATAACTCTACGTGGACTTTTGGTTTCTTTATACCATGTCGCCTGACTTCCTCCTTTGCTACTGTACCACAATAATTACTACGGCAACCGAACAATATAGGTTATAATAAGCTGCTTTCACAATCAATTTATAGACAGTTAACTGATGAATACCTATGAAAGTAGTAAAGTAATTGCCAGTGACTCCTTTTTACGTTTTTATTACAGTATACAGGAGGGTTAAAATGAATATTAATTGAATGTTAAACTGTGAGAGTGCAAATGTGTCTTTTTCCAACACAGTTTCAAAACTTTCATAGTCAAAAATGGATGGAGGGAAAGCAGCTTTGGACTGCTGAGGAAGAATGTGGAGTTTTTTATCCTTTGAGGGAGGTCATGTCCTCCATCCTATTGGGAACAAATTTAATATAAAACCTTCATAAATGTCCTATGCATTTCATGCAGTAGCAGTTCTGGCAGTGTCCTTTATGTGACTGAAATTAGTATCTAACTAAATCTGCAATAAGCTCCTGTATTAGGAGAAAGCTCCCATAGGACAAATGATGTGCCTGCATTAAATTAAGTGAGCCTTCTGATGCCATCACATCACCCAGAGCATCTGTGTCTGTGTTTCCATAATTATGCATGTCCCACTAAGAGAGCTTTAAAGGCAATCTATGCCATAGCTTATTTAGTATTCCTGCACAAATACTGTCAATTAGGCCCTGTTCCCAACAGGCCACCAGGACGGTAAGTGGATTGATTAAATTGTACATTTGAATGCACTTTCTGATTGTTTGTTTGATGTACTAGCAATGAAATTATAGGCTAATTTAATCCTCTGACACCTCTGCTGGCAGGTGGATGCTTTCAAGAGATTGGGAAGTATCAATGTTTATTTAAATATTGTCTTCTATAGTATCAGCGCCTTGACGTTTTGCACACGCGCTGATGTGACTCCCAACAGCACTGCATTCAGTTTTTCTTCTTTTTGTGAGTCTTCTGTTTTTACGTATGGCAGTTGAGTATTGTCCAGTCAAACAGCTCCACAGTTGTTACCAGGCAATGATACAACAGACGGATGATTTGTTATGGTATTGATGCCAGAATGGGTGTTTTTGTCTTTACTTGAAACACAATAATTGAGTCTTCCGTGACAGCTGACATTTTCTAGTTTTCAAGTTTTTCTTGCGGAAGTTTTTAACTGAAGCCGTCCGTTATCCAATATCGCATAATAAATATTACATTGCTGTGGTGTTCTGGGTAATTTGTCTGTGAGTTCAGGGTGGCACCGTGCACACATTAAAAGGCAAGCATCCAGCTATAATAAGTACAACTTCATTGGATTCTAATTTGTCATTCCTCCGCCAAATGTGGCCGTTAGAGCAAATGGATAGCTATTTAATTGTCCTGCTGTGGCTATACTTCAGTGCTTTCAATGACAGTTGTGTCTATAGCCTTGTTGAATTACCTCTCCTGCTTTTTTTCTTTTTTTTTTATTTGAGATCCACATGAAATAGTTTATATTTTCCTTGGCTGGTACCTCTCGCCCTCTTCCTGTTCTTCTCTCTCAGGTATGAATCGTGGGCGAGGATTAATGGTCTTCTTCAGGGACACTTCTCTTTGGCCAGCTCAAAGGATTTAAGGTGAACTGAGCCACGTTCGTATACCAAGTGCGCATTAATAGTCATCAACAAAGAGAACAGGGACAGTTGGTCTAATTTTCTAGGCAGCACTTCACATAGTTTATAGCTGTGTTCTTTGGTGTCAGGCGCTCTTTAAACATTTTATATTTATTTAGTCATACGGTTAATTCTTCATTTGTATGCAATATCATGTCTCCATGGTGGTCTGCTAGGAACAATGAATGCAATCATGAGCCAGCATGATATTAATTATTAAAACTCCATATTCTTTATTAGCTTAATAATTCCAGTTCAGACTCCTGGCACTCTCCAACGCATGACGCCAATGAACAGTTCATCAAACTGACCGATCCGGAAAAGGAAACGCCGTTTAGCAACATGATTAATGGGGTCAATATGCTGCTAACGGGGGACACTAAAACATGTCATTTTAATCATGGGAATGCTTGTGGGGGAGATGGGAGAAAATTATTTCATTACCATTTCCGAGCGTCTTGCTGCAATGAAAGAAGATCTTTGAGCCCTGCAGCTCTCCCTATGCAAGGATGCTGGGGACAGTGGCGGCTCAGAAGGACTAGCGTCTGTCATTTCACATGGCTGTTCCCTTAGAGAGTAAAGACAAAATGGCAGCACGTATACAGTGTTTTTACTCTGGAAACGGCCTGTCATCAGTGTCAGAGCTCGGGAACGTCGCGTGTTTTATGGTCTGTCATGTTTTGTGACCGAGCCTGGGGACGCCGCTTCGTTTGTGTTGACACGAGTCCCTGCACAGGGCACTGATTGGGCGAGTCCACGGCTAATATAACCGCATTGGAAAAATGTTTTTGTTCACAGGCCGCCTGGCAGAAATGGTGGCTAGTCCAAGCACCGGCGTATTTGTCACAAGTAATTAATTTTTCACCCATAAAAACGCCCACTGGGATGATGGGAAAAGGTGGGTTCATTAACCTCCCTCGCCCAAGCTTCGCGTGGCATGTTACAGTGTGTTGGTGGATGGTTCCTCCAATCGCCCGTGGCGGAAAATGTGCAGGAACGAAACACTTTTCTTCCAAGATGGCTGTTTTGCTCGGGGAATAAAAAAGGATTTGCTTGGCGGCTCAGTCTCAAATTTCTTAGACACTTTGACGACACTTTCACGTTGGCTGCTTCTTCTCTTGCCCAAGACACATCAGAGGACATCTTGGAACCCTCCTCCCAACACTCCCCTCTTTTTTTCCCCCTCGTCTCATCCTCCCAGTTTCCCCCAATTCCCTCCCCCTGTCTGACTCACTGCCACCACTCTGCCTTCCCCTCCCCAGGAGCTTAGGGTTGGACTTTGAGTTGCTTTTTTCACAGTTTATTTCAAATTGACATTTTATGGAGTTTAATCTCCAGAGGGGAACAATGGGTACATTCCATCACACAGAGTGATATGAAAAGCCCCAGACCTTGTGAATGGGAAGTGAGAGAGGGAATAAAATAAATAAATTAGTATCTCAGAGTGACCCAGAATACAGATGACAGGAACCACAGTGGCGGGCAACTTTGCATTTCAGCACGTTCTCCTCTTTCTCTCCTCTCTGCCTCCGTCCTCTTTATTGTCAGTCAAGGCACTTGCAGCCTGCTTACTCGAACGTGCTTAAATATTCAGAGATATGATCCACAGACTGAATGAGGCTTGTTAAAAGGAGAGGGAGGAGCATCTGCATGTGTGTCTGCATCTGTGCATCTGTGGCCTCCCATAGTGCAGGCCTGTAGATGATTTGCCTTAGGAGCATCCGATAGCTCGACTTGCTCCGCAGAGAAGGAAATTAACTTGTTTATACACTAGAAGCTAATAGGTCGATGGGTTGCAACACGTCTGGCTGCCCGTCAGCCTTCCAAGAGGTTCTGAGCGTATGCTTGTCTTGTCCATCTACAAGGCAAGTGGTGAAGGAAAAAGTCATGTATATTTGTATTCCATTTAGGTTTTAGTGCTCCCATCAAAAAATGGCATTCTTAATGGTATGCAGGAGTTTTCTCGTCCATCCTGCACTTGCGAGCGTGCACTAAGTTTGCGTCCAATGAAAGGCTTTCTGAACTTTTAGGACGCCACGGTGAACCTGTAAAGACGATAATGCCGGAGCGGAGTGTTTTTTCTGGGGGCAGACCTCATGGATTATATGCAGACGAATCTTTTAAAACTTTCTTCACTGATTTGGGAAGGACTGGATCACGTTTGTGAGGGAAATATCTGATGATTTTCACTCTGACTCAGCTTTTGGGCAGATGGGTAACCGCCAGCTACTGCTAACAAGCAGTTTCCCAGTGATCATGATCTGACCAGGAATTCATCACTGAGGTGATTTATGGAGTTTCTTAACACAGATAGTTTAATTGTTAGCTAAAGTTGATAGCTTTAGCTTTAGTTGTTATATACCTGCTGTTTGCTAGTTAAGGGTCCTACTTTTTTACTTTACTTTTTGCTCAGTGCCAGAAGCTTAACTGGGCAACCTGTTCCAAGGTGTTTTATAACTGATGACTCACACGCCTTTAGTCTGAGACATTTAAAATCTGCGGGCTGATCCATGGCTTTGGCTCTTGGTAAAAGGAGCAGTTAGAAGTACTGTTTCTCCCCATTATCAAAAATCAGCAGTGATAAAGCTCAGCTCAATCTGTGATAAACACGTTTAGCTTCCTACAAATTCTTCATTATATGAGCCCCCAGTTTCTTTGCTGTTGAAAAGCTTTCTATAATGAAGAGCATTATCAGGAAATGTTAGGTTTTCACCAGTAACTTAAGATGGGTTAAGTTGTAGTCAAATTAAATGAAATAAAGCACATATCTGAAAGTACAAACGGGGACACAGGAGCAAGAGTACTCCACATACAAGTGCAAATCATTTTAAAACAATAAAATGATCATCATGGCTGCTATGAAGGCACTGATCTGCGTCAAGACGGACCACTTAGAGAAGATTGGCATTCTGTTGTGTTTATGAGAAAGCTAAAGAGAGCATGTCAGTATTTTCCTTTATTATAAAATAGCCTATTGCAGCCACAGCCACAGAAGCAGGTGGACGAAACAGTACATTTCCAATCCATGCTCAGTACTCTCTTCCCCTTGTCACGTTGTGGGGGCAGACCACATATTCAGTGCTATTGGCCATTGTAAACTACAATTTATATCTGTCCCCAGATGCCTGTTTTTACAGGAAACATGTAGATGTGCAGAAGCAAATAGCACTCTGCTAGCCATTTTGTCTGAACTTAAACAGTGATGGGAGGACATAATTGCTAACCATTCATATAGAAGAGCTCTGGGGAGACAATAAATTGCGGATGCTTCCAGACCACAGATGAGCTCAGCCATGTTTGACGCCTCTCTGCCGAGAAACTTGTTGCGAATAGATTTGTGAGGCCTCTTTTAGCAATTCTCCACGAAGATGAAATGCATATTTCACCCATTATGTGCAAGCCCACGGCAGCGTCAGAGATTATTGGGTGTAATGTCTTTTGTTTTCTTCTGTGGGACAGAGTAACCAAACGACCAGCCAGCTAGTGTCGTCTGTAACTAATGAACTGCAATAGTTTGTGGAGTTGATTGCGCCACTTGGATTTATCATGTTTTCATTCCTTTATAATTTGTTCGATGCTCATTACATTGATGCTCTTATTGTTTTGTTGTTGAATTGCCACGTGATTAATGTTTGATAAATGATCACTACTTATGTTTTGAGATGGAGAAAATGAGAAATTAATGAAACCCAGTGGTGGAAGAAATATTTAGTGCTCTAACTTAAGTAGCAGTATTACAACCTAAATCTCCTGTTTCTAGTGAAACAGGAGTAGCCAAAAATTGTACTCAAGCAAAAGTATTGTTACTTTAGAATAATATGAATAAATGTAGCGTGTTACTACCCACCTCTGAACTCTTATATACGAAATCAAACTATAGAAGTAATACAGACAAAATGTACATTGTACACACAAGTATGAAAAAGTCAGAAAGTCCCCCGTGCCTGATTATTATTATGGTTTCATAATCTCTTAATGCCTGAGCAGCTTTTAAGGTTCAGCAACTTGCAGCAAATTTTGACCACTTCTACTTAATAAGTAAAAATGCAGCCTATATTATGTTGTGGAGTAAAATGTGCAATAACTCTTGTATTAATATAAAGTAGCAACAAATGTGAATCTAAGCCATCGAAATCTGTAAATGAGTAAAAACAAGGTATAGCGTACATACTGTACTGTCGATGAAGGTCATAGTTCAAGGTGCAGGGTTTTTTTTTCAACACAGGCATTGAATTGTTGGCTAATTTTATAAAAAAAAAAACAACAAATGTTCTTCTGGCGGAAAGGCAAAGCCAACTGTGTATTAAGAGTTGGAATACGTGTTCACAGTTCTGTTCCTCCCACAGATGCAGAATTCAGCCTCAGTCAGATAATCAATTATCCACCGTATCCGTGTTCCTGTTGATCGCCCACAGAGCTACCTGCGGCTATAATTGTCATTTTATTTTGACTTGCAGCATGCCCATAAATTATTCTCCGTGGTTTGACCTTCGTCGTGTCAGACGGCAACACAATGCCTGAGTTGGTCTTGTGTTGATGTTTGAATGACACACAGATGGAGTTTAACGCTTGGGTGGACTTAAGGCAATGCATCCTCACAAACTTGAGCACGAGAATGTTAACAGACATTTAATTCTTAACTGAACACACTCGGGAGCTGGATTTGATGTGTGTAATTAAGCCGGCATGGGCCATAGCCATCGAAATAGATTGCTTGGCAACCTCTGGAGCTGCAGGTCTTGCAGTAATGTAACTGGTGGCTTTAAAGCTTAATTCGTTCTTGATTTGTTTCATCTTTTGAAATGACAGAGACGGCGAGAGACGTAACACAGACTTCTGGCGCTATAGTTAGTAGATCTAGTTTAAACCTACCATCCCACTTTAGTCCACTTCATTTGTATTCATTGGTTGAACTTAAATGATCGTTGCTTTATGAATTTCCTACGACAGGTGTTGCTAGGAAGCGTCTCTTCATGTATCTTTATAGAGCTGGGTATTACCACAG
Organism: Spondyliosoma cantharus; assembly: GCA_900302685.1. Classification (NCBI taxonomy): domain Eukaryota; kingdom Metazoa; phylum Chordata; class Actinopteri; order Spariformes; family Sparidae; genus Spondyliosoma; species Spondyliosoma cantharus. Next base: position 21,309 of record OMLP01033656.1, read on the forward strand.
TAAAACCACAGTCAATTAGCACATCCTCTGCAGAAGCTGTATAACAGTGCTGCACCTGATGGCATGAGCACTGAGGCAGATGGGGTTGATCTTGGCTCTTGGACTTGCAAGACTTATATGAAGGTGGTGTATTAAGTCTCAGCCCGCTCCCTGCGGCTTAGGCTTGGCTCCGCTAACAGTCATTCATCTTCACAGTCATCACTCACATCATTCACAGTTATCCCACCAACCCTCCCCCCGAAACCCAGGGGTGTTGAGGGAGACTTGCAGAGAGAGTTTCCTGGAGGCTCCACGAGTGGCGCCATTATCAGAGCACAGTAATGGATTACCTCGATGGTCAGCCTGTCACGGTCAATGTTTGCCCTGACATTTCATGTAAAGTTCTCTTCCCCTGGTGAAATATCATACTGCGGCGGCCAGGCAGTGGTTGTTTTGCCAAATTGGTTGTCAGTGTGTTGGCGGTATAATGCCCTCCTCGCCCCCTCCTTACTCTCTCTGCCTGTCAGTCCTTGTATCTTGCCAGCTTGGCTAAAAAGGACCTTGATTTCTTTTTTTTTTCTTCTTCTTCTTTTTTTCCCATTGGTGATGCTAAAAGGATAATAGTGTAGGCAAACAGAAAAGGGGTAATTGGAAAACACATTTGGCTAAATACTCAAGAGACTGATAATTGGTGTAAAGATGGAAAAAATGTTTCAGTACATGTTAAATAGCCCTTTTTTCCCTTTTTAATGAAAAGCCTCGAACACCCACACAGGTGTTTTCAGTTATTCTGGCTGATTGGCCTTTGTTGTGCTCTGAATTATGTAAGGCCACCAAACTCAATATGCCAATAAAAACGTTTTAAATCATCTCATCATCTCGACAGAAAAGGAAGGCGATGTCAGTCAAGCCTGGTCTCGGCACGCTCGCAGTCCTGAATAAATAAGTGAAAACACCTGCATGAATCTGGGCGTATGTAAAACAATCATACATTTTTTTATTAAAGTCACTTCACATCTACACATTACAGTCATTTTACCCTCTGAGCTGAACGGTGTATTCACCTTTTTCGAAATTCTTCTCTTAGACAGCATCATCTCCTAGAAAAGCTATTGTGCTGCTTGTGGTACAGAAAATCACCACAGGCAAAATGAGTTTGACATTGGTCCATGGTACAGGCAATGGAGGGTGACATATCCAATATCGAGAGAGTGGCAGGGCTAAATATTTTTGTCAGGCCGGCGGCTTTACTGTGAAAGAGATGTGGATGAAGGGTTCATTTGGGTCTGGAGTTGAGCACAGCCTTCTGGATCCTGAGACTCCAGGTAAATGCTTCTCTTTGGTCTACCCTTGTTGTGGGCAATCACCTGGCACAGGAGGACAAACATGCAAGGTTTTAAGCTTCACACCAAGCAGCTGAAGAGGCAACAGCAAAGTGTTTTTAAAAGATGTCTTTTGAAATTTTAATTCATTCCATTACACTAAATAGTGCCTAAAATTGAAAAACAAATGTTTACATTTAATACTTCTCATTAAAAGACTTCACCTGTGTCCTTGAGATCTTATGAACAAGTTGAAAGCATTTCTATCCTCGTATTAACATGTACAAAGCCAATATTTTAGATAATATGATAATAATTTGGATGAAGTTGGCATTCTAAAGGCATGCGCATCTATGTGTGCACGTTTTACTAAAGAACAAGTAGCCTCTTATAAAGACATTGCTACCTAGCACTGCTAGAGATGAAAATCTTCACAGTAAAGCAACAACTCGTAACTTTCTGTGTATTTGTGTAGCATGCTCATGGCTCATACCAAGTTCTAGAGCCTGACCAACACTCAACTTTGAATGCAAATGACATTATTGGGGAGAACAAGTTTTTCTTCCTTTGATCCCCAAATGCGATGATCACAGACACATGTAGTGGACGTCGGGTATTTTAAAGTGTTACAATAAACTTTCTTCTTCAAATTGACATCAGTGCACTGAAACCGTAAACTTTAAGAGGAATTTCCTATTCTAAATTACCCCGGCATCTTTTTCTGCGTTATATATTAGTTTTCAATTTGAAGCATATTGGAAAACGATATACCAATAGAACCCTCAGTCCTAAAGATATAGAGGTTTGCGTCATTGGTATCTAAAGATGTTCAGCACTGTACTGTCCCTTTATGGACATTACATGTATGACATTTTGGGTAATCCTTCTTCTTTCTTATAATAGCTTCTTTATTGTCCGATACATAGATGCGTAGGTGCTGCTCAGCCTGTGTTTGCATACAGCTCTGTTTCGTTGTCAGCGCGTGGTCACGGCTGCTGTTTTAGTTCAAGCTTTGCTGGTTACGCGGTTCTGCTCTTTACACGGAGCCGCGAGTCAACTTCCTGCTGGGATAACAGCCCGAGGAGCATGTCACAATGGAGGAAATAACCCGAGCAAATCGATGGACTGTTTTTTTGAAATGCCAATCAGGCTTTGAATAGAGGAGCAATTTGGATCCGCCTGAGCCGTCTGCACTGGAAGGTGTGGATCCAAGGTCAAACCTTTTAGAAATCCATTGTCACCCAGAGCCATATAGTTTGGAAGAGTAGATAAAAATATGTCAGGAGAGAAACCGAAGAGTGCTTAATGGAAGATAAAAATATATTGTGTTGACCTTTTGCTTCACACTTTTATGGCAGTTTACCAACCGCCCCAAAGATTTTTTTATAGCTTAACATGAGGCTATAAAATCGCCTGCATGAATAGTGTTATAATGTTGTTTTTCACCAAAGTGAATTAGTGAATTAGAGAACATCCACTCCTTTTAGATGTCATAATGCTTTGTCTGTTTTGCTGGTGCAGTATAGAGCTGTAGTGCATTGCAGATGTACTATATATTTACATGACAGGGAATGACTTATCTGGTACTTCTGAAGTCAGGTGTACTGTTCTGTGAAGTGTAAGGATGCAGATGCAGATGCTGCTCCATCCAGTGTGTTCCTGTGTTGCTCTTTATTAAGAGCCCGATGCTGCTCCTGCAACCCTCCTCCAGCCGCTTTATCCACCTTTTATCGACTCTGTTCCCTCATGCAGCGGGGTGAATCGGAGCTACCTCTTGTTCTCAAATACAGCATGAAGAGATACAAGTCAATTTCCTGTATTTCCACCACGAGCTTAAGGCTGCAACGCCACGCTGGGATTGGTTTATAACATCTGTGTTTGTGTTACCCTGGCCCTGTTGTGTAAAGAATAGGTCAGGGAACACGGTGATTGTGTTGCATTTTGTGATGAGCTAACAGCCTATTTGCAGTCCAGCTCTCTTTCACTGCATCTCCAGTCTTTCTGTTACACCTTGTACCTGAACAGATCTTGGTTCACATGTCTGAGTAAGATGGTCGTTTTTGGCAATCAAATAGGGGACTGAGACAACATGTTCAGGATAGATTAGAGCTCTTTTCTTTTCAGCACTGCGGCAGCACTGCTACAAAGTGAAGCACATTGATGATTCTGGCCACAAAAGCGCAAATTCAAACATTTATTTGTTGTTTTAAAATGTTAATTTCCCACCCTGTGGTGTTAGACATCATATAATTCCTATTCTGCTCACATGCCGAACCTGTTTTAGATTGTTTTAATCCTGTAACCTATTGATTAAAAGGGATATCATGAAACATCGCCACATTCAAATGTCTAAAACAGACTAGACCTTTATCATGTATTTATTTGCGTTGTGTGCTTACTGAAGGCTAATATTTCTATGCTTTAACCCGGAGAAATATGTAATTTTATTCAAGGCAGCGATGCGTTTTATTTGGTTGTTTGTAGCTGTCGCACCAGGGGAAACATGAGGTCATACGTCAGAAAGTGAGGAAGGACGTTGATGATCCAGAGTAAACAGAGGAAATAAAACTTGGATACAAGTCAGATTAAGACAGATTTTCATTTTCAGGCAATGGTGTTAACAGTGAATAAAACAACCCCCATGATCCCTTGCTCCCTCATAACATCCTCAGAGTACATCTTCTGCATTCAAAAATGACATACCGTGTTAAAAGTTTTAAAATGTTACAATAATCTTACGTGGGATTTTTTGGCAGCGAGCGTATACGGTGCCGTTTTCCAAGGAGGAAATGTGGGAATTATTATCTCACACGCTCATTTATGAAGGAGCAAATCTCATGATATTGCTGTAAAATCTAACATTCAAAAAGCCTTGAAAATGAAATGAATTTTAAAATGGCTTCGCTCTGAACAGAAATTGAATTTTTAACCCTTTTGTTGAGCTCCATTGGCTGACGCATAGCGCAGTTCAATGTCGGGGCAAAGGATGAAATTAAAACATGTTGCTGTGCTGCTGTGTGATGTTCTGATCAGCGAATTCCCACTTTTGATATCTTAATCATATAACCTTTTATCAAGGCTAAACTGAGGAGCTCACGCAGCCTCCAGGCAAATCACAGCCACAACAACAACAACTGAAGCTGTGTGGAGAGAAAACACTGAATATTATACGTTTATATGCTTTTCTTCTGCCCTACAGTTTAAAATTGATCCACATTATTTGTTACTTAATTTATCTGCGGGGCACATTTCATTTCCTTATGCACAAGAAATTATAATTGAAAGCCATATCTTTTTTTTTTTTTTTTTAGATTAATACACTGCTGTTTTGTGAATGCGGCGCAAGATGCCTCCTATAATACATGGAGTGTGTGAAGAGAAGATAATTGTGTTCATTATCAGAGAGTCCTGTGAGCTGGTGTGCATTATCCAACCATGTATTTATTTTTTACAACCAAGCACACTTAAAACATGGACATTTTTCAGCATTTTTGTTATTAACAGGTAACATTGAACGTAACATTAGGTAATTCACATACAACACTGTCATCAGCCACATGTAGGTCACCTGAAGTACACCCTCCTGTCCAGTTGGTGGTGAGTGCACACATTAGACAGCTATTGTCGAGTCATGTATTTGATATCTAGCTCTGGCAAAATGTAAAGTATTTCTTTTAGAAAGTCAGAAAATTGTGCGTTGGTGAAATAACAGGGTAAACAAA
>OMLP01033656.1:41431-72769 GCA_900302685.1 Spondyliosoma cantharus
ATGAGGTTACATTTCCCAGGAAATATGTAAGGCGACAGTGGTGGTTTTGTGCCTGGAATGTGGGATATTTGGCCAACGTCAACATGAAATATTGTTATTAGACAAAACCAGTGGGAGTTAGCAAGGACAATGGTGCTTCTGGAGGGCTCGTGGAGGTTAATGACCAATTATATGAATGCCTCACCAAGCATTTTAAGATTTTACAACAGGCATGAAACTGATTTTATGGTCCAGTATTTCACATAATTTCATAGGAGGAGATTATCTATTCACAAAGACGCTGGTGTCCGATGGCAAATGCCTGGGGAGCCAGACATTGAGAAAGTCCCCATGATCTCCGTGTTCCCTCTCCATTGCCTTTTTCTTTGGAATACATTATGATAATTCAGCCTCTCCGCAGAACTACATCCTCTCTGACACGCACTGGAGGGAATTAAAGGACAGAATTAGATATTCTATCTAGTTTCTTTGAAATAATATGTGCACTGTGACAATTTTCCCGTTTGTCATTCATTGACAAATCGTAGAACTGCATATGCACTGTGCCAATATATATACATAACAGAACTAAATAGAATGTGTTCAACTCCCACCCCTCCTCCCTATTCTGCCGCAGAAACTTTACGTACATTCATGAGATTCCCATAGCACCGTGGCATAACAAACAACACGTATCTTTGAATTTCCCTCACCTCTGCGTGCCCTCCAGTCTAATTGTGGAGACAACAACATCAGTATAGAGATGTCGTCTCTTATTATTTGTGCGAATATGAGTCAGCAGATGCGGCATCTGAACAGGCCACCAAAGCCAGGAGCAGGAAATCGGCTGGCTGGATCTCTTTTTTTCCAGAGATGTGGGAAGGGATGAGCGTGCAGGCGGACCAGGTCAGCCGAGGTTAGCGGAGAGGGCTCGGCGGGTGAGCGCACAACTTGGCGGGTGGGGTTGTTGAGCGATGGAGTGCCAAGGGACGCGTAAAAGCCTAGATGGTGGAGGGTGTGGGGTTGAAGAGTCAAGGAAGGATGAGCTGCAGCATTGTAATATCTCACTGGAAAGTCATCTGTGTTGGATGTTACTGCGGAAACACTGCAGAGATGAATTGCCTGTATGAAGTGAAATCTGCTGTTGCACAAAATGTTACTCGGCCTTCAGCTTTCAGAGGGGCATGTTACCTTGACTTGTGTTTTGATAAACTGCAGTGCTTTGGCTCTACTACTGTGACAGCTATGGTTAAAATAAGCATTCAGGAGTGTTTTGTAAATGTGCGAAACCTGTAGTACCCCGAGGTTGTTCAGAAATATGCATGTAAAACCTCCAAACTTTAAGGTCTTGCTACTTTGTCTCTAGAATCGCCCTTAAGGCAATCTGAGGTGGAAGACCTGTGCAACGACCTCGTGAACAAGAACAGCCTCGAGGTCATCCATTTCTTCTTTGTTGCTTTGTCTTTTCACCCACTCCCTGAGGTTGAAATAAAAAGCTTGGCATGTCACGTGGGGCGCTGCCTACCGGCAAGGAAGTAGTTGGTAGTCTTCATCCAGCAAAAGGATTATAAAGGAAATGATAAGGCGGGTCAAACAGAAGTTCGACACGAGACAACAGGAAAACATGTGGACTTATGACGCTTACAGCTGCACACTCATGCGGATGCACACACCCTCATGAGGTCTTTTTGGTCAATCATTAATGGTATCTTGGCTGTAAAAACATATAAACACATAGCAGAGGTCTCCCATCTGCACATGCACCTCCCATCTTTCGAGGGTTTGACCGACAAGTCACATAACATGTCACGTTTGGCAAAAACAAATGATTATGAAAACAAAAAAAAAACTTTGTCTTTTCTGCAGGTGCGGCTGGTTGTAGAAGTGATATGGCCTCTGTTTCTCTTCTTCATACTGGTGTTGGTGCGTGCAACCAATAAACCATTTTTCAAAGGCCAATGTAAGTACATGTCTAGTTTAATATTAAACTCCATTTAAGTCTACAGAACAGCTGCTCAGGCATGATTCCATAACAACTCAAATTATCTTATTGATTCCTGATGATTACCTGTGTGGATAATATCATTATAACACAGGATATTGTCAAATACATGACATTCCTGGATATGATCTAACAAGATTTACCAATAGGTACTTCTGTGATGACATTACTGCAACACTTTGTGAGACATGAAGCTGGGTAGATAAGTAAAGTAAGTCTTCCCCTCTATTCCTTCAGGCCACTACCCAAATAAAGCCATGCCATCGGCTGGCGTGCTGCCCTGGCTTCAAGGTATGGTGTGTAATGTCGAAAATCCCTGTTTGAGCTATCCAACGCCGGGGGAGACACCGGGCCAAGTCAACAACTTCAAGGACTCGATGTACGTACGACTGGGATATATTTCTTTTTCCCATCTTTTAAGACTTCCAGGATTTTACTTCATTTCTCATCTTTTTTTTTGTCTCTCTGGCAAACCAGAATTTCTGGTATGATGATAGAACTGCAAACGCTCCTGGTGAACAGGTCTATTCTCAGCAAGGCACAGGTGCTCGCAGACGACATCGACCAGTGGAATTCAGTCATGTCACAGTCCAACCCTGGTAATGGTAAGATGATTTGAAGGCTGAGTCATTGATGCACTGACCCTCAAAGTAATTCATTGAAGGACCTTGAACACTATCAAAGAATCTGGTGAAAGGTCAAAGTTTAGATTGGCCTGTCTTACTGTAAAAGTTTTATTGCCATTGAGTAATGGTTAGAAAAAATAATTAGTATAGAAAATACTCAGCCTCAGCAACAATCACTCTGCTATGTCTTTATTAAGTACTCTCCATCAAGGAAAGTATCCCCCCTCATGTGGATGACAAGTTGGAGGATTTGTTATTCCCCTTTATCCCTCAAAAACAATGGGCCGATTATTTATGATGCAATTTGCTGTGCAGACTGACAGATCGTTTGTCTTGATAAGTTGCTGCTTTGCATTAGGCTCATTTAGCCTGATGATATTCAGATTTTCATACGGCACCTAATTTGCAAAAAGACAAAGGGGGGGAGAGGGGTGTTGCTGTTCAACAAACGGCTCCTGGGCCATTTGCATTTTGGGGTCGCTGGCTTGTAATATACAAGATTAAATCCATCAAAGATCTAAGCCGGAGCATAATTAATGGCATTCGCTGTCTGACGAGAGAGCACAAAAGGTCATTAACAAGAAAAAGGGAATGGAGTTCTATCAAAAGACTGGGATGGCAAAGGGGACTGTGTTGTCCCTTCTTTTGGTTGATTAAAAGACTCAGGTGGTCACTTCAATCAGGATGGCAACAGTGTTCAGGAAGAGCCTAGAGCATGTTCTCCTTCCCCAAAATCTAACCCCGTCCGTCTCCTGAGCCTCCGGGGGCATAATAATACATGTTTAGGAACCAGAAGGTGTCGTGTAGAGAGTAAGCAGTGCATCAAGCAGCACGATTAATTCCAGACACTTGTGAATGATTATCTTTTTTTACCAAACATTTGATTTAATAGAACCTGAAATAACCCAGTGCAACTCCCTTCCTCCCCTCATCCTTATAATTGACCGACTTGCATGTATTACACTTGCAAACGGGCTGATCTAATTAGATTACGTAACCTCTTCATCATCTCAACAGCACATGCAGGAGTCCCAGAAAGAACGAAGACACGTATTTCAGTATGAGCATGAGTGCGTGAGTCTCCTGTAGTGGGTCTGATAACACCTTGTGATAACCGGCATTCATAAATGTTGAATTTATAGTTAATTACACTTTTGTTAATAATCAACAAACAGTGAAACATTAAAAAAAAAGGAATTTTAAAATAACGCTGTACTAACTATTAACTTAAGTTTAGTAAACCATGCATTCACTATTTAATAATGATCAGTATTAGGATCCCACGTATGCTAAGCCATTTTGAGGGAGTATCAACAGACCACAGATTGGTTTTTGAAGCTGACTACCTGTGGGCAGCTAATAAGGAGAAAATGGCTTATTAACAATCTGGTCCTTGTTTAGCAACAAATTATCTCCTCTCATGTAGCTCGAGTGCTCAAGCTCCATGCGCACCAATGAAGGATTTAATTGTGACAGTCGTGTAAAAAGCATAATTTAAAATCATGCTTTAAAGCCACTCCGAGAAAAATGTATGACCAAACCAGATCAGAATGCTTTCTTCAAGACTCACGCACACATGAAACTTAAATGATTTCTTTTCCACAGTTTCTCTCAGTTGGGATGAGATTATACCCGGCAGCTGCACTGCAGTGATTTTGAAGACAGGGACTTTAGCTTTAACCTTGTCCTTTCAACAACACAATAAATCCTCTAGTGCTTTGATGAGATCAACCTTCCATTGCGGTGGAAGGGCTTCGTTACACGACAGGCTGTCCTGCATGGTTGGCATAGGTGTCCATGAGGGCAAATGACACACGTGTTTTTGCATGCACCCTGAATTTGCAAACTGTAGTGTAGAAATCAAATGCAGGGGTAAGGACAAAGAATGGAGGCAGAGACAGAGAGGCTGCAGGGCTGAGTGCAAAATATCTGCAGTGCAGATGGCGAGGAAAAGAGGGTTTATAGCTAAAAGTAAAAGAAAAAAACTTTTGCAGCACATGTGTAAACATCAAATACACTGCTGTACTCTGCATTTCCTATCCTGTGTCCAAGTGTATTAACTACTGTTCTGTGCAGGTAACGACTCTCCATCTTTTTTTGTTTAAGGTCAACCGGTGATCCTCAGGAGTGTTCTACGAGACGATGAGACTTTCTCCACTCATCTCAAGGAGAATTTGACCGTGCCACCTACAGTGGTCCAAAGCCTCATGAATGCTCAGATTAAACTCAATTCAGTGAGTATCGTTCTGCTACTCTGCTTTCATGTTGAACCCCCCCCCCAACAAAAAAGAAGAAAGTCTCCAGTAAGGATCCCATCTGCTTTGAAAGCGGATTTCTCACCTCCCTCTGTACATAAAGTAATTTAAGTGTTACGGAAATCTTCAAAAGACCACAAGTGCCAAGAGAGTTGTGCTTGAACATTTAAGAATAAAATGTCCCGGCCAGAAGCTGCCTCTGGGACTCCTTGTCTTGACAGCCATAATCAAAGCAAACTCTGGTATTTGCTTGACAAAAAAAAAAGTCGTTTGAAGCCGCCTACATTAGGTAATTTGGGATGAAATGAACTTGCAACGGCAATAAGTATGTCTTCTCTTTAAATACTCCCCAATTGCTGCTCTGTTATGTCCCGAGTAATATCAGATAAGCTGCAAGAAGGTAATCATGTTTCACTGACATTGACAAAAAACACACTGTGCAGTGATTAAAAGATCCCAAATGTGTGTGAGGCATTCTGAGGGTGCAACTGTACGATGTGTTTAGAAAGTCAAAGTTCACGAGCCATCGTCTGTCTTCTGCCCACGCTTCCTGACTTAGTTGGTCTCGCCGTGTCCTGTCTGGTATGATGCATATTATCTGTGTATATGCATCTATGTGTCCATGCTATTCCATGTGTCACTATTTGTGCATATGTACACTACTGAATGTCAGTCTTTATTAGCGGCTGATCCAAGAAAGATGAAACTTACTGTTGCTACAATGACAAACCAACTCTACATTTTATTTTTAAAAGTGATCTTGCATACCATCTGCCTGCGCAACACGCCCAAACGGACACAGCACACGAATAAATAAAATATGTTTAGATGCAGAGTTGTCTTGTTTGTCAACTTCTACCAAACTCTGTATTTGTTTTTCAGATGATGGGCACCCCGAGGCCCGGCAACCTGAAGAGCATCCTGTGCGAGGGGACAGATCTGGATCAGTATGTCCAATTTAGCAGCCAAGCTGAAAAGCAGGCTTTTCAAAATGTCAGCTGCTCTCTCACTCCGCAGCAGCTGATTAACACCCAGCAAGTACTCCTGCAAAACCTGGACGCGAGGAGAGTGCTCTCTGAGGTGAGCCTTTCTAGCTGGTGCCCCCACACACAATGAGCAAATCTCGAAACTTGTCTAATTTGAGTTTTATGAGAATGAATTCTGCATTGTAACCCGGACACAATTAGTCTGATTCTGACAACAGTTGGAGGGTGAATGCATTAGGGAACCGTGTTTACACTAATTGCCCTGATGGGGACACTGCAGTTGTAATACAGGCCATAATGTCTACATTTGAAAAAAAAAAAAACCTCATTCCTTCTCGGCAAGGTCACCCACATCATGCATTCTTGCAAATTACGCTGTCTGGGCTAATGAAGGTGGTATTAAAAATGTTAATCTGAAACTCTTGTGATGTCTTAGCGAGCACTGGTGAGGAATTACTTTAAGGATGCTGTTAAACCCTCCGGCAGGCATTTTAAAGTCAAACTGCAGATGCTGCAGCTGTTGTGCGGTCTTATTTTATCCCCATTTTTCAAAGGAGAATCAAACTGTTTTTGGATATTTTTTGCGCGAACAGCATTTGATTCAAGGCCACTTGTTTGGCATTTCGCATGATGGGAATTTGAGAGCTGGAGTTGCTAGGAGATGCACTGTCAACCTCCATGCTGTGCTACTGATGGGAGCATGCCATGTCCCAGTGCAGCGCCTGAACATTGATCTTTTTATTCATTATTTAATTCTCGCATGGCTCACAATGACTTGAATTAAAAGACAACGGTGTTCTCTGCTAACCAAAACCCGGTGATGTAACCACTTTAAGAACGGACCTACCAGCAGCACCCTTTATCTTAATGCATTTTCATTTCTTCCATTTTGATTGAGGGATCCTTTTCCGTACCATCGAGTCCAAAGCTTTTAAAAATGTCAATGCCGTGTGCACATCTGTGTCTTCAAGTGATTTTACTAGAATGCATGCAATCACGTGGGAATTATTTATTAGAACCAATGTTTTCTTGAGTTCTTTTAAATCTCTGCGTCTCCTTTGGGATGATGAAAGCCAGCACTTTTCTTTGAGTTTATCTTTTGAGAGAAAATATATGGGACAGCAAATCCAATAAATAAGTGATAAGGCAGGAAGTTCGTAGGAGAGAGCATTTGAACAATTTAAGCCCACAGGCATTTTCAGACACAGGAAAAAAAAACAGAAAGGCCAGACAAGATATGGCGAAAAAAGCTCTCCAGCGCCGCAAGCAAATGGATGGAAAAGAACATCAAGCCCTTCACACTTAAAGCTCCACGCTGCTGAATGATTGTGATAACAACAACAGCATAAAGAAAAGGACAAGGGAAGAAGTCAGGGATTATCACTCAGGTAGATTCAGACATTGGTTCCACAATACACTGGCAACGAGGTAAACAAAGAGGAATCGAATGTGTGTGGCGGTCGGCAAAGGTCACTCGAGCGTGTCCTTGCTAATCTGCTCTGCAGTTCATTAGCTCAACAAATCTCAACTTTCCTGTACCATTCAAAACACGCGTGGCCACATCAGCTTAGCAGGTGAGCAAAAGAAACACACACACCACCGGCGTCCTCGGTAAGAAAGTGTAGTGGAAACTGAGTTTGACAAACAAGCTTGAGAAATCTTATTTTTGCACCATGCTTCACTTTGTCTACCTCCTAATGTGACATCGCTGAAATCTCTCCCTCCATTGTTACTCACAGGTGCACAGCTCCAAATTGCCTGAGAATTTTCGCACACTCGCCTCTTCATGTCTGAGAGTAAAAGTGAGCCTAAATGAATGTGCTCGAAGTTCAATCAATAGTCACCCTATTGTTCCGAACCATGCTTGAGTGGGTTCTGTTTGTGAATAGAGTTTTGTCTAAAAATACTAATGCAGTGTCTCAACCTTCTTTACACCTCCGCCTGCCTTCTAATCTTTCTGCTCTGGGTCTTTCTGGACCCGTGTCTTTCATACATTAATAAGCTTTGTAATTTTAATTGCTGAAAGACAATACAGGCACTCCTAATACAGCCTATACTTGACGCTCGATGCATGAAAATGACAGCGGTTTAAAGGGCATGCCATTAACTTGTTCTAATTGGACACATACTGCGCACCTTCAGAATGTCACACAGTAACACTTGTCATTTTAATGCAACTTTTATTAACCAGTGTCAGGGATGATGATGCCAGCATACAATTTACAGGTCAAGATGCACACATTAGTGTGTGTTTTGCCATCATATAGTGTCTTGAATGGAGAGGCTGATACAGAAATGGTGTTTTTAGCAGAGGCGTGGACGTCACAGTGCTCATCCACCAATATAAATCAATGTGGAGCTGTCACTGCAGCTACTGGCTACACAACAAGAGAACATAATTATTTTTCAGGATGTAGTCTATGTATGCAAAATAAATTTCATGCGTGCACAATTTACGCATTAGACTATTTCCTTGTTGAATTTGAATTTAGATTTAAACTAACTGTTTGTACCCTCCTGCAGCTTCCTTCAACTTTGGACCTGAACGCAGCAGACTCAGCGGCGTTGGTGAGGAAAATCGGTCAGGATGCGGCACCAGTGATTGAGGAGGTTAGTGTTGCTACTGTTTCGTGCACACTATATATACTGTACTATCTGTGATGATATGGCTTAAAATGCATTTTCAAAATGTACTTATCTTGTATCCAGTTGGCCAGGTTGCAGAACTCCATGATCCTTAAGGCTGCAGATGCATTGGATTTCCAAAGGGACATGATTGGCAGTATCGGTACGCTGCTGTGTGAAAAGCAGACTGACTCTAATTCCACCAAGACGCCCTTCACGTTACGCTCGGCGAGATCGATGCATCACAACATGGCAAACTCCATGGGCAACAGTTCTGGTAAGTGCTGCAGCAAACAGTTACGTAGGCAGATGTCCCACTGTCCCACATTTCTTTTAGAAACCACTGGGCATGCAGGAAATGGCAACTGATTTTCGTTCATTATGCAGCCAGAGGTCAAAAGCAGAACTGTGTTGTATTTAGAAAAAGAGAAAGAACTGTGGAAAAAAGCTTGATCAGTGGATAGAACAGAGGAAGTCCTGAATCTTAACTCATCAAATCAAGCTTTTCCTTCCTTTTTAAAGCATGTTAGTATTGTGCTGTTTTGGAGCTTCAAGTATCAGTTCCAGCAACTTTGGTCCGACAGTTACGTTGTTAATGCACAAAGACTGCAAGAAATAACAGGAGATAGACTCCAATTTTGTATAAATTCAAAGATAATTCAACCCCCCTTTTATCAAAATATGCATGCATGAGAGCAAAATATCCAAATGATTCCTATTTTCTTGAATGGGTGGGGCATGGTACGCAGTGCAGTCAACTGTGCAGCTTGCACAGGATGCGACCGCTCCTGCTGATGCAGAAAGCCGCCACCTGTGGCACAGTTGGCACCTGTGCCAGAGCTGGAAACTGGGTTTGATTAGGAATACATTATCGGCGGCTGTGTCAGGTGCTGGCATCAATCGCAGCCAATCAAATCAAGCTCATCTCATTCTATTTATAAGCGCTGCACTCCCAACCCTGACATAATGATGTTTTCTTAATGGAGAGGGAAGTCCAGAGCAACTCATTCCAAGCGAAAACTAATGTTGTTGTCTGGGTGGTGCAGATTCGCAAAGGCGAGAATATATAACATCCTAAACATGAACATATGGCAAACCCAAACTTCCCACAGAGGACAGATGGTGCCACTGAAAGACTTTTTTGTGTTATAAACTGGTATTTTGTGCTGTTCGGTAACGAAATAAACAACAACCTTGACAGCCATATTGTCAGCGCTTTTGCTCATATTCCCCAGGTCTTGTATTGATTTCACTGAACCTGGCTCAGTTTGTAAAGATTTTTGGGACGTGCCAGTCGTGAACTGCCACTTACTGCTTAGCTTGAGCCAACTCCTGATGATGGCATAATGGTAGAGGATGTAAACACGCTTCCTCATTGTCTTTTTCTCTACTGTCTTCCATTCTCTTGATGATACGCAGTGTTTAAGCATTGTAACCATGACTAACTCTTTACACCATGGTTCCAGAACCACCACCATTGATATACTTTTACTTTCAAACCGTACTCAGCTGAAGCACTATTCATGTATCCTAGCCTCATCTTGTGTTGTCACATTAAACCGCAGTTCACGGTTAATGTTCCTCTGAACAAAAACTCTCAGTCCTGCTGCGTGTTTAGCCGTTAGCTCTATTTGCACCGTTAGCTGTTAGCTTCCTCAGCCATACACACCGCTGGACTCTGTCGCTCGCCAGCTGCGAACAGCTAACAGCTAACTAGCTCTCCTCCTGCTGATCTCAACACGGCTTTGTAGTTCCCAGTGTAGCGTCAGGGGAAACAATGGGGTGCATTCCATGTCGAAAGTGAGTTTACTGAGTCCTTTTGAACTTTATTGGTCCCGCGCTGAGTAGCACCAATAGTTACAGCACGAGGAGAAGCACTGTGTTGCAGTTGGTGCTCGTTTCTAAATTTCCTTTTTGCTATTTCTCACGTGCTAAGTCATAGTCGCACAAAAACTCCCTGTAGTCCCGGAGGCACAGGAAGTTCTCACGCATTTTTCATTGCAGCAGCCTGGCAGGCCTGGTCTTATAAATGATGTATTGTAGCTAGACACACTGGTAAAACTGGTATGTTTACACTGCTTTGAAAATCTGGGCTGCACCACCGACCTTCACTATGGTTGTAACGTAGGTGAATGAGAGCTCTCCTGGCTGCAAGTATTTAATTAATAAAAGGGGCAAGATAGATTCTACAAGCATTTTTGGAGGACCGATTGGAGAGTCTAGCACTGATATGAATCACCCTTTGATCTGAGCCAGTGCACACTCTGCTTTGCTGGCATTACTGCATCAAAGTGTGTTTCTGATGCACAAATTTGTCTGGTGGTGGAGGACTTGATATCAAAGTAAAATAGGCATACATAAAAGATGTTTGTGATTCGGGTGACTCACTTCTGTACCAGATGAAAGGTTACCGGTTGACCGTATTGCTTGTAGTGTAAACTTAAAGTAAAGTCAGGTACAGTGTGCGCTGACAGACTTTCCACTTTTTTCCATCAAAGTTAGAAAATGTGTTTCTTTGCTCCACAGGCTAGCTGACACTATGAGATGTTTCATTTAATGAGCCCAAAAAAAAAGGGCCCACATTGTGGCCTGTTGAGGCAATACGACATCCCCGAACTACTGTATGATGCTTCACAAATGATTAAGGCTTTTTTTATCAAAGACATGACTTGGTCCAGCATGCACATTACACATTGGCTCAAAAACAAGAAAAAATAGCAATGAAATGAGGGAAGTACTAGCCTTCTTGAATTAGGCACAATTATCTGCCGAACAGAACACTTGATGATGTTTTTTCCCCAGGAGATGAAAAAGATAAGATGCTCAAATGAATTATGACTTCCGACAAAGCAATTTTTTATACCCATCAGTCTTGATCAAACAGCTTTTATAATTCTGGTAATTCTGTTGTCAAGCATCAAGTTGCTCAGAAGCAGTAATAAAATCTCAGTGACAAGTCATAATATCTTATTAAGATAATTATGTTCAGACTCGCTTGAAACAAGTTAAAAGATCTCTTCTAAAAACTAGAGGACGAAATATCTTGTCTAACATTCAACATCATATCTATCGCCTTGATTTAAGATATTTAATTTCGCTTTTTGCATTCACAGTTCTTCGCCCAGACCAAAGTTTTGTTGTTTCTAACCTTCCTGAGCATTGTGAAGATATTTTCCTCTAAACAGACCCTCTGAAATAGAAGTTTTTTTTATTTTCCTTATGTGTTATCACGCACCTGAATATATAATTCTGATCTTGATGAATGGACAGAGCCCTTTAGGACTAACAAACTTCTTTATCATATGCACCTACTTATTAAGTGCACCTGATTCTATTTTTAGCCATTTAAAGAATGGTAACGTCCACACGGGGATAAGCATTTATCTTGGTTCTCCCTCTGCTCTGATTCTGCAAACATAATATCATGTTGCGAAAATAAAACTTTGTTTTTTACCACATGATACTTTAAAATTAATTTGTTTCATATTATTTCTCCTCACACCTGCTTAATGTTACTGAAAGGATGGAATGGAAATTAAAACCTAATAAAACATGTAAAGATAAACAGTTTAATATGGACCCTTTGTCATACTTTGAAAATAAATAGAAGGATTGTGTATAAAGGCTCTACTGTTCAACTGTTATAATCCATAAGATAGTTGGTGATGGTGTCGGGGACAGCTTTGAAAACCCACTGAATACGTTCTGTTCCGTAAAATCCTTGGGAAAGAGATCTTCAGTGTGACTTCTTGCAGCCTCGCGCTCATTAGAGACCACGAGTTCCTGTTTCATTAAACGGCTGTTCTTTGGAGGAAACTGCACAAAATTAGATTTTAATAAGAACCCTTTATTCCCTGGGAATAAAGCAGAACTGTAAAGTGCAATCGCATGCTAGTGCCAGCGCAAATTAGCAAAAACATCGTATCATCCATACTAAATAAGCACTAACATCTCTGTTAGCATGCTAATGGCTGTTTTGGATTTGCCGTGGCATTTCATTGTGTTGCTCTATGTACAGTTAAATGGATCTGGAATGTGGAGTGTGTCTGCATAATGGCCAATTACAACTGCTTTGTAAGTGTAAAAGTACACTCAAAGGAATAGTCGAATAGCAATAATAAAGGCCAACACTGAGGCCCAGTAATGGTCCGTTCCTAATTAATGGTTGACAGCAAAAGGAAAACTTCTGAGTCACGATACAGAATAGTTGAACTGTTCTTCTGTGACAGTAAACAATAGTTTCAAGTTGTTTCCATTTTCAAAACTTGCCCAGTAGATTAGCATGGATACGAAGTGATTACATTACATTCATACATTAGCTGGACACATTTGTGAAAAGATATTTTGCAAATGCATTTGGAGGCTCTTACGTAAGTATATTGCATTTTGTTTTGTGGAATATTTGAATGGCTCGTCTCTCTTATTGTCTGCGAGCAGAAACAGGCTAAAGTGCTGTAAGCATGGCTGTGAAACTGGTGATTTGACTTGACCTCATACTGTTAATCAAAGTGACACTTTAACAGTATTTGCTGCAGATGTCGTGTTTCAAACGTGAGTATACTTTGTACCCATGGGCAGACATCAGCCTTTCAATTTAATGCATCTTGTATTGATCCATCAAAATAACTCTCTGTCAGTCATTTAGACTTTTCCCTATTTTCACTGGAGTGATTTTCCCTGACATTGCTCACCACATTTCCTTATTATCTCGAGACTCACACTGTCATCCTCTGAGTATTCGCCTATGGGTATCTCATTGAATATTTAGTAATTGGTACCCTTTATTTCTAGTTTTAAGCGCATCCCTTTAATGTATACTGGAGCCAATGAAGGCAGAGAGAGAGAGAGAGAGAGAGACAGAGAGAGAGAGAGGCTCATCATACTGTTGAATGTCAGAGCTGCCTCTCTCTCTCTTATGAGAGTGACTTCAATGACATTTATTCACGCTTATTTGACTTCCCGTTGGAATGCTGCAAGACAGCACATGAATTGTACTGCTTGTAGGAAATAAGTACTGCTTTATTGATGCATGGGTTAGCTCACTTTAGACTGGCGTGTCGTATTAGGTGTACAATAATGCTGTGTGTGTGTGTGTGTGTGTGTTCACCCTGAAACATGAGTGAACCCAGAGTAATATCGTTTTCCTTGTGTGATGCGATTGCACATGCGCTACGGTGCGTGTGTGGCACCAGGATTTGTATCTGGATCGAGCCCATCTCCAGGGTGCAACTCAAATTGATTAAATTTGCCAGGTAAGTTGAGGGGCTGACTTGAGGCTCCGAGCAATTATTTGACTGTGGCTAAACCCGGTATAAAGAACAGATTCTCTTGTCTCAGATTCATTGTGCCGTTTGGTAATAAAGTGCAGATCTGTTGTCAGAAAAGAGCTACAGCTACATGCTGTGTAACCTCTGTAATCTGATGCTCCCTTCAGTACACAGAATATCAAAAATGGATGCATCTTCCCCTCGGTACAAAGACTGCCGTCTACATTCATGCTCCATTGTTGACTAGAACTACTTCAGTCTTTGAGTCACGCAGTTGGCCTGAACTTGCTGGTCAAGGTCCATTTGCACTGCTGTCTGTTCTCATTATAACTCTCATCATCTGAGTATTGTTGTGAAAGGAGCTATCAAACTGTACACGCAGAGGAAGCGTTCAGAGGTATGGAGAGACAAAATGAAAAAGTCCTTGTATGTTGACAGCTTAAAAACGTGAGAAATGTTTGAACACATTAATTCATCAGGTTCACAGCTGTTGAGGATTGGAAACGGGTAGGAATTGAATATGCAGTCGCTCGATGGCACATACTAGATTACCTCAACCTCTTAACAATAGTGTCTCCCAAACTCTTCGACTTGTGAGCCATTAAAATAAAGCTTGTATCACACCTTTAAGGTACCCTGCGGAGTTTGGAGTCAAGTCAGTAACACGTTCAGTATATCTCAACAGCACACGTTGTGTATTTTGGAGATCTTGCAAAGCCGATTTATTTGCATACTTTAAATCCTGCTTTGTTTTGCATCCATAGCTGTGGGGGCTTGCAGTCATCTTCTTCACTTCCTTATTTCTGCATTGCCTTGTTTTCTGTGTGTTACTACCACCATCTGTCAGTCAGTGTAATGGCATTGAACTTGACATCAAGAATGTGTTTTGTATCGCCTGCACATGAACGTGCACCATACATACAAAAACACCTCCTCCTGGCACCTTTTAAAGTGGGCTTATAATTACACATTAAGATTCTATAAATTACAAGCCTGATGAGGTCATAGTTTTTTTTAATTCCAACAACTTAGGGGACACTGTAGAACATCATTTTGTGTCACAGAAATATATCCTTTTTGTAAGCTTCCTAATCATTTTGTGACCCGTCATATTTACAGTATCACCAGATCTCCAGATTGTGAATCACGGTCTCGCTCTGCCCTCTTAGGTTCAAGCCTTCTAGTCCATCTTTTTCTATCAAAAATCTAAGCCCTTCCATTTTAGTATTTTTGACAAGCATGATATAAGTCTACACAGGTCTTAAATAATAAAAAAAAAGTCTTATAATTCGGTGCCTCTAACAGAGAGCTGGTGAGCTGCGTGTGAAACACAGTTCCTGTCTTTCAAGTGTTATGATCACAGGAAGTGGCATCTGTGCAGTCCGCGGAGGGAACAGCTGGCCAGACTCAGACTAAGGGGTGGCCATTAGCTGCCCTTGCACAGACCTCCCAGGAGCACCTGGGAAAGATGGCCAAGAGGCAGAAAGGCTAACATTTAATTGCGCTGAAAATGGCCGGTAAAATCTCCCTGATGGGTCAGAATGGTTGCCCCGGTGAGATGAGAAGAAGTGCCGGATTGAGGTTTTGTTGCCGTCTTGACAGGTGGTAAATGAAAAAGGACTGAGGACGGAGAAAGGGCTGATGCTATGACAGGTGTCTGGACAAAAGGTACACTTGGCAAACGATCAGAAAAGGCAGGCGGTCAAATTGACTGTCGACACACTGAATTGATCAATTGTCTGATTATCCACCACAGTGCAGTTAGAGCGAGGCAGCCTCCATGAAGCACCGGCTCTCCTTTTGCTTCAGACTCTTGCAGTGCAGGGCCTGATGTAACCTATTCAGCGCTCTACCTACCTGGCAGTATTCACGTTGGCAGATAAGTTAAATTAGTAATGATTGTGCCGCTGTTGAGCATATTGACTTTCTTTTTTTTTGCTCCGCTACACAGAAGCCTATCCTCATGTACTCAGGTCTGAACTCTTGACTTGTATATTCCTCTACCTGTGTGCTAAAGTAATCCTAACTTTTGATAACTTTTGTAAATACATCCACTTTGCAGCTCTCTGATCGCTGATGCATAATAAAGATCTGTACCAGTATCTGACTGTGAATCCACTTCAGGAGAGCTTTTTATAAGCTCAGGTAGGGCATTCCCAGACACACTCTTGCATAACGTCATCTTCCATTTATTATTTTTTTTAAACTACTTTAAAGGTGCAGTGTGTAAGGTTTAGACACCAGTTGAAGTCATATCCCAAACAAATAGGGGGCAGCATATCACCAGTGTACTTGCTAACCACTGCTAACTCCGGTTAGCTGTTAAGCTCATTTATACCCTGGTCTGGGGGAATATTTGATTCTGGTCGGCTGCAGGGTGTCCATTAATCCCTGATATATGGACACCTACTAGGTAGTTCCAGTCAAATTGTCTGTTCACCGCTCTAAATTAATGCGCCAGCTGGCGTATCATTAATAAAAAAAAAATCTGAATATTTTATTTCCAACAGTGAGTGCAGTCCGTCAGTCCTTCAGTCCTTATCCTCTGAACACCACAGGATGGCGACTGTAACATGGCTCAGACGGCCGACAGCCAACCTCCTCAGACTTTGCATGTTGAATCGGAGCAGACGCTGTCCGCGCGGTTCCAAAAGCTTCCAACGCAGCTGAACACACCGAACAGATTTGTTCTCAAAGTCGTCCGAGTCTCCCCAAAGGCTTCAGACGGCCAACGGTTGGCCCGGTGTGTTCCTGCCTAAAAAGTACAATCAGGAAATGCCAAAAACTGAATTTTGGCTGGCGGTCTGAACCTCAGGGCGAGAATGCGACAAGTTGTTTCACAAAACATTCCTCATGCTGTATTTTCTTGTGATTTATTTTTGGTTGTTTGAAGAACTTTTCTCATTTGTTGAGTGGCAGTATCATTATAGAGGACAAAAGTAACATACAGAAGTGAAAGAAAATATAAAAAGAGTGCGGCAGTAAAACCAGAACAGGCATTAAACATCCACAAAGGCTTCCTTATGAGTGATGTTTTAAGACAAGATATTTAAAGTCATTGTCAGTTTTTCAATCCTCTAACATGACTCATTTAAAACGTGCAATTACATGGCTCTTCAAAACAATACGCTACAATAAAACCAAATCAACTCTTTCAACCATCCTCCTACTAAACGGCCTCGTAAAGCGCCAGGAGCTGCCTTCGGCTCAAAGTACTCATTGTGATCCTTACACAAACATCGTTACGCTTACGACTCGCGATGGCGTCAGAAAAAATACTGAATCTTCTTAATCAAGACTCTTCAAAAAGGAGTCATCAGTAGGCGTAAGGAGTAATAGCTATCATCTGAAGCGCAGTGACTGCATCAATACTGTCCCTACAGGGTACACCCAGGGTGCTCTGTACTTACCTGTAGTTTTATTTAGTCCTGTCCTTGAATTTTACCAGTGCATTACAGTGTGTTACCTCAGAATTGCTGCCGACAAACTTTAAGGTATTAGTGTATATATAGTATGTAGTATAGTATATTTTCTCAACAAAAAACATGCAAATTCAAAGATGTGTCAGGGTTAGTGGACTTATATATGTGAAGTTAACCAGTGGATATTTATGTTTAGTTGTTTCACAAACTTTACTTTGCTCATATATCATGTTCCCCTTTGCCCACATATGAATTCAAGCATGTGTTCAATATTTATTTGCTCCTCGGGTGCTGCTCACGCCGTGTTTCTCCCCTCCTGTCCTGTGAAAGAGCATCGGGAATGTACAGGTATTTTCTCGGTCTCGGCTTGACTTTCCCTGTCTTGTCCGCTCTCTTTCTTCTCTACGGTAGATGCTTTTTGTCAGACCCTTGTCGACACCCTGGAGGGCACACCTGGTCTGCGCTACATTTGGAGCACCTTCAAGCCGTTATTGCAAGGGAAAGTCCTCTACGCACCTGATACACCTGCTGCTCGCCTCATAGTGAAAGAGGTGAGTCTGGAGAGAAAAATGTACTGTATTTAAATGCACACTGACATTTCATGTGCTCGAAAACTAGCTGGGTATCTTACTCATTGGTTTGTGATATTTACAAGCTGAAACACCTTCTTTGCTTTTTTTGTATTTGTTTTCTGGGGATATTTGAATATTCTGTGTACACAGGATCAGAACAATTACACTGAAGACGCCTTCCTGTGGGGGAATGAAAACCTCTGGATGTCACACGCAGTCACCACCTGGGACAGAAAATAAAAAATATTGCACAAGTTAGTCGGGGGGGCCTGTTCGCAGAACGTGGCGAATGTAATGCATTTTCATGACATGACATTTCTCTGAGACATTAGCATCGTTTTGATAACTGCATAAGCAAAACAAACACCAGGCAGGCAGTGAGGGGATCTGCATTACGAATACATAATGAGTTCACAGCGAGAGGCCCGGTACTGGCGCAGGAGGCCCTTTTCACACCAGACATAGATTGTTTACAAGTCAATGTTCAGGGGTAAATAACCCCATTTACATTTGCCACCGTGGGGGGTGGCAGTGTTACGATGTGATGAGTTCCTCTGGGGATTAGCCGAAATGTTCAGATGTGAAGTACTTTCATGTCGGGATTGGCTCAGAGTAAAAGGAAGAGGCTCAGTGGGTATGCTTTCAGTCAGGGTGAGGTGAGATAACTGGATTGTTAAATATTGTTTTTCTTTTCTTTTGTTTCAGGCAAACAGCACATTCACCGCCTTGGCCATGCTCAAAGAGCTCGCTGATTCGTGGGATGAACTCGGGCCCCGTGTCTGGGATTTCCTGCAAAACAGCCCTAGAGTCGAAACAGTCCGGGTAAGAAATTGTTCTGTTTTTGCAGAAATCTTGAAGGTCCCATATTATAGAATAAGAGATTTTTTAATTTTTTTTTGTTCTTAAAGCAGGTCTGAGTGCCATAAATACTGTGAAATATCAAATCACTTAACTCACGGATAAATGCACACAGTCCTTATTCAGAGAACTAAACCTTCAAACCAGCTGTCAGGACTTTGATGAGGTTGTGATGTCACAGCTGATATGGAAAAACAGTGGACGGGGCCTGCTCTGCGCACTAAATAGAAATTATATAAAAGTAATTTGTTTGTTGAACATTAAAGCATGTAAATGTTTTCAAGTAGACAGCCAAAACAGAGGTATGAACCTGAATAAGAGCATAAAACAGGGAAAGTTACACATGGCTTTCTAATTATAAACCTTTAATATACAGTCAGGTAGTTTTGGTTTTAAGTGTCTTAGCTTCTGTATGATGCTGTTTCACATTTACCTGTACAGAATTTAGTCCATAGTCCAAAATGATTGGAAATAGGCTTATTTGCTTCCTTGCCCTGAGTGAGATCAACACCAACGTCTCATAGCTTAACATTAAACTTGAAACGGGGGGGAAAGAATTAGCATTGTGCTTATCAAAGATAAAAATCTGCCTACTAGCTCCCCTAGAAACATACTAATCAACAAGAACATGTTGATAATTTAGTTGTGTCTTTTATTTTAAGGGGGTTAAAACAACATGTAACAACAGCAATGTAATTTACAGAGGATGATGGGCTATTTTTTTTTTGCAGCCCACAAAAAAAGGCAACAGCATTTGAATGGGTAAAGTGACACAAAATCCTTTAGCTTCGCCCAGAAATCCTGGTATTTTTAATAAAAAAAAAACTGAAAACTGCAGGTGAGAATATACATGTCGTGTATATCAATTTGTTGCACCTTCTCTTAGATATGGAAAACGGGGGGAGGAAAGTAATTATGGATAAGTGCAGGATAATTCTCATCCGGGCAGAAAGGATTATCTATAGAAGTAGAGGACATGGACTCCTCGCCACCACTTCTCCCTCTCCCTCTCCTTCCCTGCTCTCCTTCTCTCTCTCTCTCTTTGCCTCTCGCCGTATTTCCTTGACACTGACATTACTCCAGTGTCACTCCAAATGAGCTTATAGGCAGCTGCAGGGAGGCAGACATCGGGAGCTCCATATAGCCAGGGTATTCATTACCCTAGCCCTAACCTTTACACAAATGGGCCAGCAATCCTCCTTTGTCTTCATTTTCTCCCGGCCCGGCTCCCTCGCTCGGCACCTCTCTCGTGAGCTCGTGGATTCGGAGGTTTGTCATCTTCGGAGGTCCTTCAAGGTCGCAGACTCGTTTTACGTTGATGGACCAATTACCATCACCACCACAGCTACATTTCAGATAGAAGATTTAGGGTGTGGAGCCGGATGGAAGAGCCCACTGCACAGAAACGGCTCACCATCAGCAGTGGTTGAAAAAACATGTTTGACATAACAACACATGCCGTTACACGGTGTTTACACGTTGGAGTCAGAAGCTTTAAGGTTTCGGCCCGAGCTAATTTGGTGACGCCGGCGGTTACCATGGTGATAACGAGTGCAGTTTAATGCTACGGGTCTTGTGGAGCAGAGCGTTTACAGTGCAGTCAGTCTCACTTTGCTCTGATAAAGAAAGCCAGTCAATAATCTGCCTTTTCCATCTCCCTGTGAGTAAGTGCAGTCTGATCCCATGCTGCACGTGGAAGTAGTTTCATTTAGAAGTCTCCACACAACAGTGGGACACAGTAAAATTAATAACCTTTCTGGGAGGTGACATTCCAGTTTAACTCTGTCTTGTAAATGCATTTAAACACATAATGCTGAAAAGTTATCCAATGTCCAATAGCGGTGAAAATGTTCTGTTCATTTGAGATGAGAACTGATTAATGTTGCTTTCTCAAAGTGAAGCAGCAGCAGCAGTAGGGTGCTCTGTTTGCTCAGTGAACAGTCTGTTATGAGTAGGATACAGTTAAACAGGTCAGTAACACGCCTTGTGTCCTAAAAATGGGGTTTGATTTTATTAAAATGAAAAAGGATTATAACTTAAAATCTCAATGTTAAAAAGTGCTTAATGTAAGAACTGGCAATCTGTCAAATTCATACTCCAAATAAATTGGGGGCAGCATATTCGAAGGACGTTATAAGCTAATAGCCAACATTAGCAGTTGTTAACTTCACGCCTGTCTCGTGGTCGGATGACATCAGAGTTAACTCTTGTTTTTCTTCTGTCGGTATTTCTTCTTTTCTCGGTCGTTGACTCTGTATATGAAGGCAAGCCAATACATTTCACTCTCCTGGAAGATCCTCTCATGACGAGCCATGTCATCTGACACATGACCATGCTTGTGTATCTCTGGCCCCAAATGCCACTGAGAATTATGATACTGAGCCGTTTTAACAGTTCTGGTCAATTTGCCAGCGCGATTCTGCTGCTGTGATTTCTAAATGACTTTTGAAATACACATTTTTGAAGGGTCACGTCCTTAAAGTTGCACACACAAAGACGGATGTGCTGATTTTTTTTTTTTTTTTTTCTCATTGAAAGGTCACATGCGGCATAGAGATTGCTTAATTTGACACTGTGTCTTAAGGTTAAGCAGAATATCATCAGAAGTGTTGACACTGAAATGCCACTGCACCGGCCAGAATATATCTGAATCTCAATTTAGGCTTTCACACTCCAGAGGAAGAGTTCTTTATAGACGCTCATCCCCTCTCCAGTCCACACGGTCCACTTTGAATTGTGATCCAAAATTATAAATGGTGTTGAACGTATATTTTGATTTACTTATTATGTCAGTGGGTTTAGTTTCCTTTTCACTTTGCCTCTATCAACACAGTTTATTTAGTTTTTTCTTCATTATTTTAGTTTATGTAGCAACGCTGTCATTTTCAGGAACAGTGCCATATTCATATTTGCGCTATAATTTCACAGCAGCGTTCATACTGGGTGGGAGCGAGGGGGTAATCGCTGGGGCTACTAACTCGAGGGCAATGCATTTAAACCAACGAGTGGGAGTGAAATTGTCTTATAATGTAAGAGCTATTGTTGGAGGAGTTCACAGCCATTTATTTCTCACAACAATGATACCTATGCATATTCATGCGTTGTATAAATGCAGGGCTTAACTGCGGCAGCGGATATATTTCCTCCCAGATCAACACGCCACCTTTGTTAATTCATCACATAATTAGAGCAATTGCAGTTTAATACGTGACCCGAGTCGACTGGAAGAGGCTTCACACACATGTCTCTCATCATGTTAGTGAAGGGGATCCAGAGGAGGGGAATTAGCATTTTGCCTCTCTGTTTTTGTGCTCTTGTGTTTTGTGTGTTGTGTTTGTGTGTTTGCATACAGGCAGATTGGATTTGCATTCATTTTCACTCGACTTAATGTATGTTCATGCAAATATGCTTTGTGTGTGCGCTGTACATTTATAATGTATGCTGTGCATGAGCACTTCTCGGCCAGGAGAATAGCTGATTCCCAGAGGCGGAAGTACAACAGTGCCATCTATCTTAACGCTCCTAATTAATTCTGCAGAAGAATGAATGTCACTGCCGCCAATGAGCACAGCTGACCTCCCATACTTTCTCTTCAGATTGCACTGCGTTCCTGTCGCATCCATTTTAACCCTCTCAGTAGTAACCGGAATGACTATAATTAAACCCATATTCTTGCCTTTTTAAATCAGACTCTGCTGGCGAATCCGCTGTTTGCTGTCGTCCTCAACCAGCGTCTCGGCGACACAGAGTGGACGGCTGAGCGGCTCTCTAACTTCCTGTACAGCGGACCTCCAGAGGACCGTCCACCCGGCATGCAGCCCTACGACTGGCGAAATGTCCACAACACCACTACCCAAATCATGAAGCTCCTCTCCAAGTTCCTTGGTGTATGTAATTCTTTTGTCTGTTCTTTTACCTCATGAACTTGGCTGCCAGCCCACTCATGCACCGGAGGGTTCTGTGACCTCTCCAGTAAAGTGAGAGATTTGATTAAAGGAAAAAAAAAGCACAGACTCTCTGACATTACAGATTTACATTATTCACACTTTGGCGAGATTGGCGAGACGCATTTTCTCTCCTGCTCTCTTTTAGCCTCTCCCTCCTGTGTTATTTATTTGATTTACCTGATATTACCCATGTGATATCTTTGGTTGGACTTGGCATTCAAACAAGGGCTGTATGACCTTTTTAAAGCACTCGAACAAAAGAAATGGGTTGTGAAATTCTAATGTTTCCGCCTTTTTTTCTGGGTTGTTAGTTTGCCAAAAACACGATTTGGATGATTTAACATTAGCCATGCAGAACCAGCGCAGCATCATCTTCCACATTTAATATACATTAGATTACAATTTATTCATAGCATCTATTATTTTTCCATTTTTATTTTTTCACAAGATCCCATATTGTAAATGTGTTTTTATTTGATTATAAAGCAGGCCTAGGTGCTATATAAATACTGTGAAAGGTGCCCCGTGCTCAGTCCACAGAGAATTGCCCTTATTCAGAATCTGTGGCTTCAAACGAGCCGGAGCAGGTTGTGATGGTCGCTGCCTGCCCTGAGCACGTCGGTGGTCGGCAGAGCTGTTTTAGAAGAACGGTGGGTGGTGCCTGCTCAAGCTTGTGAGAGCTGACCAATCAGAGCAAAGTGGACTTTTTGGGAGACGGAGGATGAATATAGGTGCTGCAGCAATGGACAGTATGAGGAAAATAAAGACACCCAAAAAGTATGAACCCTGAAAATGAGCATAATACAGTGTGGGACCTTTAAGGCAGTGATCTGGTGAAAGTCCTGCACCCTTGACATAATTGCTACACTTACTCCTGCGTCTTACTGTTTACAACTGTGACACTTCTCTGGCAGAACGTCCGGGGTGCTACAGTCTGTAAGCGGGGTGCTTTGTATCTGAGACACAATGTGTCCATGTTGAGCACAGTATGTTTTATTTCTCGGCTCTTTCGTTGCTGTGTCTGTGCTCTGCTGCTGTTCAAACCAAAATCAAGACTTTTCCACTTGATATGTAGGGTTTTTTTTGTTTTCTTTTTATCTCGCTCGCTCTATCAGTGTGTGTGTGTGTGTGTGCTGAGAAAAAAAAAGGCTTCGATCTTTTATTCATTAAACTTCAATATCCTCGACTTAGCAAACTGTCAAACAGACAGCAAGATCTTTCACGACATTGCTTCCGTGATAATCATGAAGGAACCTTGTTATGAGCCTGACTATAGAGAATGTGTGAAGACATCAAACAGAGTGGTGTCTCTAAGTAGGAACACACACACTGTTGACATTGATATATTGATCTGTTGCACAGTTTGCAGCAAAACCCCTCTATCCCTGCGTCGAGTGATCAGACACATCTACAAAGCCCACACACACACCCTGACACGTGCGAAACACACGCGCGCGCACGCACACACACACACACATATAATATCAATCCATAGGCAGGTGGAATGGCAGGTTTGGCCCTTGGGGTTAGCCATACATGGCCAATGAAATTCCAACATAACACAATCTATTTTTTCAAAGTGAATACCAGGATAGTTATTAGACAACCTCTAACTGTGGTGTGCTCTCATCCGGGTGCAGACATCTGTGGGGAGATGCGTAGTTTCTTCCAGTCTCAGGCTGATGGGCGTATTCTTTCAGCACTGATGAGCCGATGTAAGCAGGTACAGTAGAGAAAAGGCAAATAATTCAATATAGTTATGGAAATTGGGCCCAGCATGATACTCTATATAATCCGTTTTACTGCTGGAAAGAAAATGAAAAGGAGGAAAGTTTGCCTTTTTCATGGCTAAACTTAATAACAAACATTGTCCATCTGATGAAAACCATAACTTAACCTTATTCAATTGCTTTTTTGATTGCATGCACCCTCTTGCATTATAAATGACGAGCACAATCCCTCTTTACAGCAAACCTGTCCTCTTTACCATACAGTACATGGTACTGCCATTAAGCCTCAAGTGCTAAGATGCTCGATATAGCAAGTAGGGAAAGTAAATGCTTTGATAATATGTGTTCAGAAATGACTCATTTGTATCTCTGAAATAATAATCTGTGTGAGCAAATTAACAACTCGAGATCAATGGCCAACAATCTGTGGTGATTTAATAATTGGCATGGCTTCTCTCCACGGTGCCACCACCGGCATAAACACTGCAGAATCAGGCTGCATCCCTCTGATAGCACTGGTCCAAATTAGAGCCACGAACTGCTGCTGCCCGGCTTCGTTTATGAACTGCCCCACAGTTTTATACGATCGTGATATTAATGGAGGGACTTATGAAAATTAAATGTGAGGCGCGATAGTCATGTAAACTGCATAACAAGTCATTATGAAGGAGTTCATGGCAGCAGTAACGGTAGCAAACAAAACTGTAGATGACTCTGATCAGTTCATTATTGGGAATGCTGCATTGCAGTATCATAACATTTTGCTTGCACTGTAAAAAACACAATGTATAATGTGTCTTTGATTCATTTTTGGTCAAAAGATCTCCCTACACTCGATATGAGACTCAACTAGGAAGTAGCTTCTCCCGACAAACACGTCGTCCCGTAACCTAATTAAATGTTTGAAATGTCATCGGGATGCATCAGCGTTAATCACTTAACTATAAGTCTGTAGCATCCGTACAAGCATGACACTATCGTGACCAGAGCAACTTAATGTGTTGCCCTGGATGTTCCCTCTGAATTTGGCCAAGATGGAATTGGCTATCAGTCGTGCTAGTTTCTCAGGCCACAGCCGGAGTCAGATGGTTGGGACCCGACAGCTTAGCTGGCCCACTGACCACCAACAAAAAACAAAAATACCACCCAAAATGCATGAAGTATCTCACTTTCTTTTCTGAAAACATCTTGGTTGAAAAGGCGTGTGGAGACAGAGAATGGTGCTGATATTTAAAGATTAAATATAGACACGAGAGGCTCAAAAGGCCATTTAGAAACAAAGTTGACTGTGACAACAGAATCTGTACTCCTAGTTGGTTCAAATGATGATGTAGTATATCATAACACACTGACTCTGTGAAGAGAATTTTCTTCCATATATTTCGGTCAGCACTTGTCCAAACTTTGGGCCAAAGTAACCTTCCCACTGCTGCGATATCCTCACCACTATGTGCTGAACTAATGCTGCCGCTCTGATGTTTTGTTTTCCACCGGGGCTTGATATAGAATACAGACTAGAGGATCCTGGGGGGAAATGATAAAACTATTGCAGCACTGAGATGTGTGGACAGCTGTCAGGTGTGACTGCCTCCCAGGATGGTTAGCTCATTATCGTCTCATGAAACGGGGGACAAGGCTACAGAGCAGGGAGTGCTAGTGAGCCTGTATCTCATTTGCTTGTCTGAAGCCCAAAACATTTCCCACCCCCTGGCAGTGCCAGATAATTTGGAACTAGACTCTGTGTGGTTTAGTCAATTGCTGGGTGATACTTTTTGCTAAATATCCATCTGCTGTTCTGTTAGAGAGTTCATGTATGCCTGTTATATTCCCTCTATTGTGGACGCTAAAGATGTATATGGAATGGGAGGAAATAGCTGTTTAAAAAGCATTTAAAAAGTAAGTTTTTGTGATACTTCTGTATTTTCTTGACAGTGTTTAGACCTGAATAAGTTTGAGGCATTCCCAAGTGAAAGCCATCTGGTGACCAAAGCACTGGAACTTCTGGATAACGGTACCTTTTGGGCCGGTGTTGTCTTCGAGAACCTCCTGCCAGACGCCAGCCAGCCTCCTCCTTATGTCAAATACAAAATCCGCATGGACATCGAAGAGGTAGAGCGCACCAACAAATTGAAAGAAGGGTAAGGGACTCTGATCATATCTATTAAAACCGTACGTGTAATACCTTACATTTCATATAAGTTATTTAAAGGGACAAGATGACATTTGGGAAAATGTACTGAAGTTGACACCTCAGAGTCAGAGTTGCAATTGTTAAACTCTGTTAGAAATACCAAGCCGTACTTTGAGCATACAAAGACGTAGCAACATGTCCACAGATAGAAGGCACTTCTGTCTGTGTGGCTTGTTTAATGAGACACAACAGCATATTCGACCGCTTTCACTTACCGTCGAAGTGCCGATTAGCTTTCCTCAATTTTGAGGTCAGAGTTGGTGAA
The DNA here is from genome assembly GCA_900302685.1 of Spondyliosoma cantharus. NCBI lineage: Eukaryota > Metazoa > Chordata > Actinopteri > Spariformes > Sparidae > Spondyliosoma > Spondyliosoma cantharus. Next base: position 68,157 of record OMLP01033656.1, read on the forward strand.
GTTCCTCTGACACTCAGAGTCGGATATCCAACTTTAAAAGGGGCGTCCAAGTTCAAATTTCTGACTTGAAACTCAGAAGTTCTGATCCCTCCAGTTCACTATAGTACCATAAACATGATACTAGAGCCAAAAGATGGTTAGCTTTGCATAGCAACGGCAAATACTGGGAAACATTTGGACAGGGAGCTAGCTGTGTCCCTCAGTGTTTATTCTAAGTTAAGCTAACTGGCTCCTTGCTCTAGCTTCAAGAGTGGCTCTGTCCAATGGTAAGAAACAAACAAGAACAGCAATCTACGAGGCAGCATTAGCTAACTTTACCTTTGGTTGAAGCAAGATTAGCCGTTTCCTCCTTCCCCCAGTTTTCAGGTATTCATGCTAAGTTAAGCTAATTGCCTGCTGGCTCTAATTTCATATTAGAAGTGGAGACCTGGGAGTCGTATCAATCTTCCTTTCAAACTCTCAGCAAGAGAGCTGGTAAAGCACATTTTCTAAAATGTCAAAGTGTCCCTTTAAGCCCAAAGATCCTGAGTTTTATTGTCCTTTCTGTTTACAAAAAGATCAGATCTTTTGTGTCTTTAAAAGTTTACTGTCAAATAGTAAGACCTCTAAAAACAGTCTCTGACACTATATTTCTGACCATCCTGGTTGTAGTTTACTTGCCCTTTGCTAAGACAGATCATGGTGTGTCTGCTTTTTAATAAGGTTATGGTTTCCCGGGGCCCGAGACAGCGCCTTTAACGACCTGCGCTATATATGGGGAGGCTTCGCCTACCTGCAGGACATGATGGACCACGGCATTATACGAGCGCACACGTCAAAGACCCAACCCCTTGGTGTTTTTGCCCAGCAAATGCCATACCCTTGCTTCGTGGATGACGGGTGAGTACAAAGGCTTTTATCTGTCAGCCTTGTGATTAGTGGAAGAGGGAGGAGGTATTACAGCAATAAAATTCTGCTCACTCCGGGGAGTTGCCACTCACTGCCACCATAGTTGAGTTATAGTCTTATCAGTCACTTAGGCCCTCCAGATTTCCCCCGTGGAAGCTCAAGATGCTCCCTTGTATTTGTCTAACTTACCCTTTCTTTAATATCTATGTTGCTCTTCTGCTGGTGTCTCCCTGATCACAGTTGAAGGGACTCTTGTAGTAGTAGTCACTCTTAAAATTCAGTGATTAAAAATGGATCCTCGAGGATGAGACATGAAGAGAAATGAATGAAGACAACAGGAGGGAAGGAATGGGCCAAAACTATTGATTTGAGTCAAACCACAGGAAATTCCTGAATAGTTGATGGATGCTGAATTATTCAAGCAACCACCATGAGTCCCTTCCTTCCCTCGTATTTCTGAGGCATTTCATTGCCAACAAAGTAAGCCCACTGCACCCTACGTGTCACATACCTCCGTCATGTGCATAGATTGACATCAGGACCCCATCTGTGTTGTGCATGTATTCGCTGATAGCACTGGCTTCTATCGTGTTAGACCATTCACCTAGGGACAGAAGTGATGGGATATCACTCTTGATCTTCCACAGGCAAGATTTCCTCAGGGTCCTGGAAATTACTCGCATCCATGCAGCATTATGATCTCCATTAATAAAGAAAGGCCCAGTGATGCCATCAAGAGAAAAGATAATTACCAGGGAGATTTAAATCCAGCAACACAATACACCCCTTTCAGTAGACACAGAATATTTTGCACCCTTTGGGAAAAACACGGTTCCAGAGATTAGGGATCTAATTTAAAAACATTATCTGCTTTGGATAGCACAGAACTTACAGCTAGCAACCTTCAGAGGGTTTTTGGATCCACGTGAAAAATCGGACTTCACATTGCTGCTAATATCTAAAAGCATGGCCCGATTCTCTACCGCATGTTTGTCAATGCAAAGGAACCATATACAAATCGTTGGCTTCACTAATATGGTTTTTAATTATGTATGGTTTTGTACGAAGTGCTTATGTCCTCCTGATTTATATTCCCATTGTGGATTCCAGATTAAATGCAGCTTCACTGCTGTGTTCGTAAACCTGGTTTAACACACACATTTTTCACATTTGTTTTTAATTGGTTCAGAAAGCACAGAGGATAGGATTGTTTCAGGAGGACTAATTGGAGGAACTTTGCACCCAGTCTAAGAAAGGACAGAACCCAAATGGAACTATCTGGGGTCTAAATGATGACGATGGTCTTGATTTAGCCCAGATAAAAAACGTTTATAGATGTCTGGTGCTTGGCCTGTCCCCTCTGTACATACACAGGTGAACACACTGCAGACAGAAGAAGACCGACATCCCCACTGCGTCCTTTTTGTGCATTTTCCAGCACAATAACAGCCAAAACGTCGCACCAAATTCCTCCGTTTTTGTAATCTCGCACAACACCTTCAGAGGTGGCCAATTCCATTTTCAGCAAGCCACCTCTGAAAGTGCTTTTCACATAAAGAGCACCAATTTCCTCATGTCTTCATTTACAACTGACTGTTTTGATAATGATATGAAATTAGACAGCCGTGCTACAGCTTAGTTGCAGATGCTGGCCCCATTGCCTCAGTTTCATCTTCCTGAAACAAAGGATTGATAATTACAGAGGATAAATGGGAGCCACAACGCGCTGCTCTACCCTCAGTCCCACCACCATTTACTCTTTCGCCTGCCGAGCCATTTGGGCATTTCTATAAATTATTAACACTTGAAAACTGCTATTTCATTCATAAATAATTGAGAGTGAAATCACACAAAGGAAGATGCGCTACAACACAGAGAGGCACAACGGTGGAAGAACCTTGGTGGCAATTATTTTCATCTCGAGCCGTGAAGTTCCGCCAGCCAAAAAGGAAGGAGAGAACATTGTGCAGTCAGACAAACATGTTTGCCACCTGCTGTTACTGTTTCTCAGTTTAGAGGAGGTCCAATCTAACATTGAGATGACATTAAAAACCCTCAGCATGTATACACATTGTGATGCTCCATCCACCTGGAAAATATGAGATGAATAATATACAATTATATGTATAAAATCAATGAAGAGAAGATACGCTGCTGACAATTGAATGTGATTGCAGTAACAGTGTCACATGCAAAAAATAATGACTTTCAGCCAAAAAGAGTTGAAATTCACTCATTGTGGAAATTTGAGTTCAATTGCAAGAATTTAATTAGTTATTATTTAATATTTTTTTCTTTACGTTTGATCACATCGTGCACAAGAGAATGTATCTTCACAGAATACATCTCTGCGAGAAACCTCATCATCTTTTTCCCGCTCCTTTTAATCTCACAACAATTTCCTAACAATGCACCAGCGCTCAGCGCCACATCCAACATCAGACGTGGTGGGTTGTTTGTTTTTTTCCGTGCTCCCTGATCCGGGCCTCTGGAACCGTGGCTGACCCTGCTGGCATTTCGAAGCTGAGATAACCAAACTGTTTCAGCTCCCCGCTGTCTTCACATTCACTTTGTGCGCAGATGATGGTGCAGGATAAAGCTTGACCCTTGCGGGGCCTGATAGTATGTAAACCGCTCCTTTATCAGCGGCCTCTGCACCCCCACGCGCCCCCGAATCAGAGGCATCTCTTGTTTGGATCCCGAGGCTGTGCTCGCCATCAATAGGTCTTTTTTCTTTCAATTGGTTTTAATGTGACTTCTAAAGCTGCTCTCGGCTATACATTGCATACAGTAAAGGCCTGCAGTGGACGTGAGGCATATTCAAATCAAGGGCTGAAGAGGAATATGCTGCCCGTCTACAGCAGCTAATTAACCTACAGTGATGTGTGCGCTGTTAGAGCTGAGAGTGGGCGAAAAAGCTTGTAACAAGGGGAAAATCAGCTGTTGATGCTTTGTTTCATGTTTTAGTGCTTCTGCGATATGCAAAAGTGACACGCTGTATTATTAACTGCAGGAAATATTCCCTGTATTATTCCCCCACATGTAATTCCGTCTTTCCACTCGCTGTTCTCTGTGCTTACATAAGAGAACGCTGGGGAGCGAAGACATCTACAGTTTACAGTAGGCGGTTTATTGGATTTATTTTACCGAGGCTCTTATAAACAATTTGATACCCATTCGGATGTCCAGATGCAGATACGATGTTAATGCACGCCGCAGCAAGAGCCGTGCATTAATGAGTATGTTTAGTTACTCGTTTGATCCTGTGTGACGCTTTTCAAGAACTGGCATTTAACGGCATCAGATGGAGGCCCGATGGCAGATCCTGCAGTAAACAAACAGTCCAAGCTGATTAAAGTCTGTTTTTAAATGATAAAAATAGGTTTTAGTTTTTTTTTTATTATGGCATGTTAGAATCATTGGATTTGGATGATGTTATTTGGAGGAAGATATTAATAAAATGATCTGTTTGCTTTCCCATAGCTGCACTCGCATCAAAAGCTGATATTAGGTTTGCTAAAACAAATCCCAACCTGCAGGAACATATATGTTAATAAAATGATCAAGGAAGTGCATTCTTCAGAAGGCTTAAGAACGGCTCAGATTCAACATTTCAAAATGAACCAGACTAAATGTGTGCAGTGTTAGACATCTAAAGGTCGGATTTAATTTAATCTCACTGCTTTTATTGAATTTTTCCAATTGTGAGGAAACTATGATTAAAA
>OMLP01033657.1:0-16982 GCA_900302685.1 Spondyliosoma cantharus
CCGATCGTCCACATGGATCCTGTAAACACTCTTTTTTGAAACCTGGTCTCAGGGTGGAAACATCAGAAAACTCCGCCCTCTGGTTCTCGTGTGGACGGTGAATCCTCATACTTATGGTATGGATGACTCCATCGCCCCACCCCTCCACCTCTAGCCTTCGACCTCTGAACCCCGCGACGTCTCATAACAACAACAACAACAATGGCGGACTACGTGCTTGTGTTGGTGTTTCTTGCAGCTTCCTCTCCTTGTAGTCGAGTGTGAGTCGCAGCAGCAGTTCCACCTCATTATCGCTCCACACAAACCATTCTGGTTTCCTCTTCTTCTTCTTGTGTTCGGTTTCTTCTTCTACTGTCTGTTTGTAAACAGCCACAAGCTTTATGCTCATGCTCCGTCTCTTCTTCTCTGTTTTTGGTGAATTTCCAGCGCCACCTATAGGCCTGGAATATGAACTACAGCGCGTTGAGTCGTTTACAGTGGATCCGTTTGGACGCAAATATTCTTGAAACGATGCCGAGGAAGACGGAGGAGAAAAAGATGGTGTTGGTACGTGTGGACATGGTCTCAGTCCAGGTGCAGCTGTTTGCAGAGGAAGCTTAGACTTCCAGACGATGCACAAATGTTCCGTCATGTGCACTGAAACTTCTTGTCCTTGTATAAAACTGATGAAAGTGCCCATTGAAAAAATAGCAACGACTTACCGCCACGTTCATATTCACAGAAGATTAAAGATGATTTACTTCAGAAGGACTCATCAGCACCTCCTGCAGAGGCTCACATGCAGAGTTGTGGTTAATGATGCTGCAAGCAAATTGCTGATTAAACATGAGAAGCTGAGATCATATTTATTTTACGGTACACGCTTTTCTCCAAGTGGGTGATCTTTGATTAGCCGAGGAAGCGATTTACTTTCCCTGACTGAGGTTTTTTTTTTTAATCTGGCTGTGTTTGAATGCATCTGAGTCTGAATACATGTAAATATACTTCATACTGCTGCGTGTTCATGAGTGTGTCGCATGTTAAAATGTGCTCCTGTAATTAAAGCAAAGCTCGGTCAGGCTTCAGGGAAATTAAAAAAAAACCTGCGTTTCAGCCTCAGAAAATTATGAGGCAAAAAAAAAATTATATTTTATTAATGTGCCATTAAAAATTGATTCACGTTCATTACGTTCTCTGGTAACTTTCATCCACTCTGCATGCAGAGAGAGAGGGATAATTTCATTTCCTCCGTGAAGAGACATTAGCGGTTTGATGCAATAACTTCTAAATAGTCGTTATCAGGAGACGGCTAAATCAGGGTCACAGTCGAGCTTTCACAGACTCACTAGTGGAGAGAAAAATGTCTCAAATTGATCTTTTTTGCGGTGTTTAAGAATCATTGTGTGAATAGAAAACAAGTCTTTTACTGGTGTTGTGTGAAACTGCAGTGATTTTAGAAACGAGTCCATATCGACGGGACATTCATACATGAACCGTCTTTTCACAGTGACGACCTTTACAGCATTCACACATGTACAGGTCGACGCAATCGTGGCGAGAGAGCACACGGCAGAGTCCTGCAAACCCGTACCCGCCCGTACTTTAAACCGCATCCGACCCGTTTTCCGACAGTAGCACAAATTACATTCCGCACCCGAGCCGACCCGCACCTGAAGGAAAATTAAACACATGAGGTAACTCCAGATTTCTCCCAAACACTGGACTTATCGTCAACTACTTTAAAATCTCCACTCGCCTTTTTTTTTTTTCAACTCTTCAGGAGCCATTTTCTGACTGTCGGCAGATCGGACGCAATTTTTAAAGACGAGTAAGCTGGCGTGGGGAGTGGGAGCACGCATGAATAAACTAATATGGAATATAAATGCTTATTATTTTGAAATGCAGGCATATATTTGTAGATGTGTCACTTATAAGGATTTTTTTTTTTTTGCACGTGACGCAAAACCTGACCCGCGCTCTCCAGATGAAGAAGAGGGAGATAAGAGTTCAACACTTCACATTTAAACTGTCCCCAAAAAATGAAGAAAAAGCAAAACAAAAAGTCAAATATTTCTATATAATTAAGTAGTTTTGGTGCATTAACCAGTCAGCAACCATTTCATTTCATCTATCTATCTGATTATCGACAAGTGTCATAACAGATTTATGTTTGGTACTAACTAACACTTTCGCTCTGGCTCGTCGCCACACTGACGTCACTTCTTCTTACATGTATCTCATTTTAAAGCAGAAAAGAAGCCAGTGAATAATAAACCACAACAGTAACTATTGCACAGACGCTCTCCTCTGGTTATTACATCCATAACTTTATAAGAATAGAATAAAAAGCTTCTGTTTGACACATTCAGGTTTCATGGTCCCATTAGAGACGAGTGCAGCGTAAACGCTCCGCTCACGTCGACACAGAAGTTAATAAGTAATATTTGTCGCACAGAATCATGATGAGAGGCAGTTTTAAGCTTTGTTTTCTACACATGTCCACATCAGAAATTCTTGTCACAATACACATTTTCAAATTGAAGTTGTTAGAGGCGAAACGCATTTCTTCGTTCTTTATTTCTTTCTGTATTTGATTCATTTTTATTCAGGCGTCTTTAATCTTCCGTACAAATAAAAACCCATCCAAAGATGACCTAAATAATGATGCAGCACACTCACTGTAGTGTATCATAGATGGTATCAGCTCGCAGTATAAAGAGCCTGTACGTTTCCCGGCTGCTGGCACACGGCGCTTTCACAAAGCTCCTTAAATCCCCAATTCTCTCAGTCCTGGAAAGAGCGGCAACGTTGGACGGGTTCTGTCCCAGATCCAGGAATTGTTCTCTCGTGTTTACTCTCTCGTGAATCAAAGACGCTGGAAGTGTTCATACATGTTGAGGTTGTAAAGAGCTCACACTCACCTCAGCCCCAGTCCTCAAAATAACCTCCTTCTTCTTCTTCTTCTTCTTCCAGAGGCTGGGACAGAGCTGCACCAACCCCCACACACGTTCCCTTGCTCAGATGTTTTTCCAGCCTCCAGCCTGCAGCCTCCAGCTCCTCCTTTGTCGCTCTTATCACGCTCAGGTAGAACATTAGAGATGATCTGATTCCATCTCTGGACGCCACACGTCTCCGGATCAAAAGGATTCCTGCACACCGGGCGGTCAGGAGGCCACGACGGGAAACAGGATTACTGCGTATTCAAACAACAAAGTTCTGGCCTCGACTATCCAAACCGAGAGGGAAGTTTTAGTGAAGTTACGCAGGAAAAATATACTTTACAACCTGAACGATTTGTTCAGGTTTTGATTGATGGCTCTGCCGGAGAAAAGGAGTCAGTGACAAATTGATGAATGCAGTCTGATCCCTGAAAAGAGAATTTTAATGATCCCTTTAGAGGTCGGCACCCAAACCTCCAGTAACACTCGGGCTCCTTCTCCTCACAACCTCCTCCTGCAGAAACCAATTTGGGGAACCTTCCCTCCCCCCCGTTTACATTCAATTATTCAAATTTCAAAAGAGGTGAATTAATGAGTCTCTCTTCCTGATGGGAGGCTGTTGTGTGCGTAGATTAATAAAAATCATTTATCTTCACGGGTCACGACGCACTTGAGTCCAACACTCGCTGGAAAAATGTATCAGGAGCTTCACAGGAGGAACCATGGAGAGACTGATCATCCATCGGCCGGTTGAACAGGACGTTAATCAGAACAAACGCCACGTCTGTGCTCGTGTGTTATTGTCACGATCGCGGATTCTTGCGTTGTCTTACTTCCTGTTTTATTGTGAAATTGTGCCGTCATGTGCCACGTGTTGCGCTTCAGTTCCTCTTTCTGTGTGTTTTTCCGTTCCTTTTCCCTCACCTGGCGTTCTCCCGCCTCACTCCACCTGTACATCACCCGTGTTGCCTCCAGTGTCTCCCCGTGGGATGTTTTTGTTCCTTGTGTTTTCACTGATTTGTCTTTTTAGCCCCTATTGGTTAGAAAATGCAGCACATTTGCAGCCAGGCAAAGGCTGCAATCTGCCGTCTTGTCCATGTGAACGGGAGGTGTTAATATTCCTTCTTTTCAAAAGGCGTGAACATGTGACGTGACGTGGCGTGAACAGCGACGTCGTGTCGGTTTCAAGAGAACAAGAAACGCTGTGGTCTGAGGCGCTGCGCATTTTTGGATCTCTTCAATCGCGAGCCAAAACAGATTAATTCGTGGACCTAGCCGCGAAAAGGACGACCAAATTGGCGGCTTTTGTCTCAGTTTTGGTTCACCTGGATTCTTGTTTTTTGTATATTCACTCAGCGTTCGTTAAATAAAGCTCGCCACCCAAAAGACGTTGACTCGGCGTCTTTGCCTACAGCGAGAAGACTTTTTCAATGTTCGCTGTTCAGGGATCTTTAGACAACTTCTGCACTGTTTCAGCTTTATTAAACACAACGTCTTGATCTTTAATAAAGCTGGTGAGCAGCTCACCTGGTGAAGTGCACGCTCACGCAGGCTGCGCGGGGTTTAAATCCATCCTGTCGCTTTTGCTGCATGACGTAAAATTTTATACCGAGCCACAAAAAGTTCTCCAGGCGTCTGTGACTGAAGTCGTAAAACATGTCTGAAAGCACATCGTTAAAGCGGTAAGGATGTCAGTCGGACGTTACAATCGAACGTTAAGAAGACGTTAATTCTGACTCTCTGGAGGAAGTCTTCAGCGTCGGCAGGGACGATGAACTGGCGTCTTCTGGACACGTTGTTGCTCGGTGGGATGTTCTCAACGACACCGTCTGCTGCATCGTCAGTGTCCTCGACGCCTTTCTACCTGGAAAATAAAAAGTGTTCTGGGACCTTATCTCCCTCTGAAAACAGTTTTATTATTCAGTTATGTAAAATAAACATTTGACTTCATTTTACCCAACGTCGCGCCCCTTTAAAGCTAATAACGTAGTAGCGATCACGAGTCGGATCATCACGGCGCCGACTGTGGCTGAGCCCATCGAAAAACACTCTGCAGTTTATTTATTTATATTTATTTGACACCTTTTCCTCTCGCTCTTATTTATTCAGCAGCTCTCTGGCACACAGCCCGGCGGTCTGCCAGCAGTCGAAGTTTCATCTCCACACAGAAACTGGAGTTTTGATAAATGCGCTGTATAATCGGATGATGTTATTTGTCATTATATTTGATATTATAACGGCAGAATTTAGCAGACCGCGTGAAATGGCGTTCCACGTGGTATCTGGGAAGACCATCTTCAGTATTTTTTCCAGTCTACTGAGCGCTCACAACACTTGTCACATTCACCCAGTCACACACTGAAACGTGCCGTCTGCCAATGGTGAGCCAGGGATCTGAACCAGCGACCTTTCTGATGACTAGATGACCTGCTCTTACCGACGAGCTCTTCTGGATGTAGGAAGAAACTTTTACTGTATCAGGTTTTATTTGAGGCGCTCGGGACAGGACAGAGTCAGTTTTAATCATCTGATTTGTGTTTTAAAATATGTCATTAAACCAGCATGTGACGTATGTGCGACTCTAAACTTCCCTCTGCTTCTCTCATGGTGAAGTCGCCGTGCTGCGTTAATTACAGTCGTTATGTTTCACCACAGAGGCCGAGACGTGACTGTAATTACTGTAAACAACGAGATTAAAGACAAACAACGGGATACAGAACGGAGCTGATGTGGTTGCAAAGTGTCTTTTTATTCTTTTATCTCAGACACAATAAGAGCACATGACCCAGAGCACAGGGGGACGACAGGGTGTATGTATGAGAGGTGGACCTGTGGTTCAGGAGAAACGACCCGATCCGGAGGAACGTCTGGACGATGATGTCATCACTCGGGCTGAGCAAAAGCAATTCAGTGGATTGTTGTCTTTTTTGTTTTTTTTTTGTTTTTTTTTGTCAACTTGCAATAACAAATCATACGTGCACTTCTTCTTATTTGCAATATTAAAAAAACACATTTCTATAAATCGTCGTCGATGTCGCCTCTCGCGTCGGCTGGCGGCTCTGACATCAGCCAGCAGACGGGCTTTTTGTTTGTTTTTGTTTGTTTGTTTCAGTCCGTTGATGTTCGTGATGATTTACGCTCTTCTTCTTCTTCTTCTTCTCGTTCTCTACGGTACAAATCTCCAGCTCTCGGCGTGATTTCTGCTTTCAGTAAACTTTTTAAGAGGTCAATGCAAAATAAATGAAAATAAAATGCCTTAACAATGTGAGTCAAAGCTACATTTCTGATCGGACGCAGCTCTGCAGTCGACACAGCACAGAAACTGTCAACAGATAACAAATCAATCTGATCCACAACAGTGATATATGTTACTCATTTATAATTTTTCCTCATAAATTTCATTTGTACAACGCTGTCTTTAAAAGAGAGAGAGAGAGAAAGAAAGAATGCTACATTAGCTTTTCGAATAAGATATATTTAAATATACGTGTATATATATATATATAAAGCTGAATTACCCTTTTTTATCTTTTTTTTAAAACACTCCACAATATCAATACTCTGTTACAGTTCTGGTTCTGTTTCGTCGGACCTCATCTAAACCAACTACAAGGCTCGATAGTGGAATGGATTCAGTACAAGTGAATGTTTGACTCACTAAAGCGGCCACTTACACCTCCCTGAGATGAAGACCATGCTGAAATGAAAGCATCGTACCCAGAGAAAACATTTCCAAGCCCGTAACACTGAAAAAAAAATACCCATTCTTAGTTTGCGAAAGACATCAGGTCCTCTATTATCAGCTGAAACTGGAAGAAATCTAAATATTTTATTTTCTGTTCCAGTTTTTGTACTATTGGACATCATTTCTGATATTTTGCCGTTTTTTTTCCCCCCCCCCATCACAGCTGCCGGCCCGGTTCTGCTCGGTTCTGCATTTCCACCACAGCTGCGCTACCCGCTCGAAGGTGCGTCTTAAACTAATGAAGCGTTTGTCTCGTTCCCTGCAGCTCTAATCGAAATAATCACCGCTAATTCAGCCTCAAACACGTTTCATTTCCTATAACTGCTTCACAATAAAAGCCTTTATTAAGTTATTTAAAAGCTTTTATTATGAAGCAGCATCACAGGAAATGTTTGAAACAGCTGAAGCGAAACAGTCGAGATGTTCGAAGCTACAAAAAGTACCGAGAGCTGAACACACTGACTTTTTAAGTTCAGTATCGATTGTTTGAGACGGGTTCTTGTTAGCAAATCGGAACACAGCCGGGTTTTGACTCGGTGCTGATGGGGGAAAAAAAAAAACGGCAAATGTCCTCACGGAAGTAACTGCTGAGCTCTAGAAACACGGTGCAATTAGCAGAACAAATTGGGTCCAAGAAACCTGAGCAGTCGGGTCATCGGTTAGGTTGTAAACAAGCCAGCAGTTTAGCCAGATCACCTAAAACCACTTGACCGGGAGGTAAAAGTGAAGGTGACACCAAGAAGGTGGGTAAAAAGCTCTCAGTGCAACTGTGCAGCGAGAAAATACAGGTAGACGCTGCTGTCTTACACCTGTGCATTGATCCGAAGTCCAATTCTGAGGCGGTTCTGTAACTGGTTTTCTAATAATTGTTAACACGTCCTGTTACAAATAATTGAGTTCAGGCTGGATGATCACACATGTAGGCGAACACAAACGAGGTTGACCAGGTGTTGGTTTGTGAGCAGGATTACACAAATTCTACTGCACAGATTTGGATGAAACTTGGATGGAGGACGGGTCTCAGTCCAGAATAGACCCGGTTAACTTTTGGTACAGATCCGGATACATGGATGGGTCGAGGAATTTTTTTCTCCCATGCTTTAACGTGGTGAGATTTTAAAATTTGTCTTAATAACATTTACATTAACATTTCTGCACTTCGTGTCGTTGAGATGTGGGACGATGCAGACGTGTCTCTGCACAAGAATTTGTTCAGGTTTAGACGTTTCGAGAGCCTGGAGCCGAGCATCTGTCCCTTCATCTTCACCTCACGATCAAGACTAATAATATTCTGTTCGCTTTACTTTACTAATCGAAAGGTTTGTTTTAAAACCAGCCCGATCACCTGACTGCTCGTCTCCCGTCCCTCCTCGGACCTCTTTAATATCGATGTCGCGTCGTTCCCAGATCTCAGTAATCGCTCGCTGAGTGTGATGAGAGCGTCGGCTATAACCTCAGAACAAGACTGTAATCTGACTGAGCCTTTTTTGAAAAGCTGTACAAACTCATAACTGCATCATATTAACTCTGTTGGTCTCCTTTTTGAAAGCACTTTCAGAGCCACGGACAGAAGTCATTCACTGTTCAGTTCAGCCCAGACAAGATCGTACCATCGCAGCGCAAAGTAGGAGTCCAACCAGTGTCATTATTGCCATCAACCCCTTTTTTTTTTTTAAGCTGCAAAAGGGGGTTTAGCTCCACTGCAAGCATATATGCAATAAAAGCAGTATAGTTGAGTTGCATTGTGTGTGGATACAGCACGGTTAATGATCTCAGACTGTCAGTGGATTAAAAAAAAAAAAAAAAACACAGTACAGAGCTGCAGTGGGATGTCGAAGGTGGACGATTTAAGAGCGGCCAGCGATGCGGGGAAAAAAAAAAGGGTTTAAACTGTACTGTACACTGACAGGTGAGACAGTCGACGCAGTGCAGTGTTACAAAAAAAAACAAAAAACGACGTTGTTTTCCTCCTCGTCAGGGCGGCCGAGATAAGAGAAAGAAGAGAGAGAGAGATTGAAATGATGTGGAGGAGGGCAGAAGCAGGGCAGAGGCAGAAAAAAAGCAGGGCAAGCTGACCACAGCTTGTCTGACATCAATCCAATAGTTGGTTTTTAAATCTTCGGCCCACGCTCACTGGACGCATATCTGATTCTTCAGGCTGTTGGACAAAACAGAGAGAGAGAGAGAAAGAAGAAGGTCGGGTTAATCAGTTACACTGAACACCTCATCAGAGTTACTTTGTTATTCACAATACAACACGAGAGAGAACGAGGTCACGATGCAAACTCAGAAATATTCATTTATTTTTATAAACGAGCTGTTCATCAGAGGAAGATCAGGTCCCCAGAGCCCTGTGTGAAGCTGTGGCAGGGTCCGCCACACATAAACAAGCCTGTGTATTCAGTCAGACTTTAAAAAAGGTGCTCGCCTTTCCTTTCACGGTCAAACGCATCACAAACTGCAGTTTAAAAGCGTCCGGCCATGACTCACTTTCAGAGACCTGTCGTCGTCGTAAGGTTTTCAGAAAACGCTCCAAAAGACGTATGTGGACATTAAAGTGACAAAGACCGCCACGGGTCGTTATTCTTATGATTCTCGTCCGCGCGCAGCAAAAACAGGAAGCGGTGTGATGTTGTTATAGAGCCACAAAGTCGGAGACGTCAGGGCGGAGCAGGAACGGAGCAACAAAACGTCACGTAGATGATTTAACCTCTGAGGTTCACTCAGCTTTCGTCATGTGTCGGTGCCTGAACATCGTCCAGCTGTCGGATAACTTTCTGGTTTCTCCTCAGAGCAGCAAACGACACGGGACAAAATGTGAGTTTATTCATTGGTCCAGTCGTTAATGGAGACGTGGAGCATGAAGCTGACGGGCGATGAAAACAAAACAGCAAAGTGAACGTGAAGTTTATAGAAACATGCATCGTAAACCCGTAAATCTTCTACCTGCATGTCTTTATTACAAAGCGAGATGTTTTCACTCTCAGCCCACGCCGCATCGTCGGCATTAAATGTGTGCGAGCGGAACGAGTCCCTCCGGCGTCGCCCCGGGAGAAACACTCATCATCGACCCATTCGGTGCTTTCTGAAGGAACGAAGCAGCGAACGAACTGCTGCAGGTGAGCTGCGGCGTAAATCAGCAAACTGTATTGTTCAATTTATCAGGGAATTAAATCACCTCCACTCCTGTGAGTTTAAAGAATCAATTATAATTGAGTAACTGTTGGAGGTGATTAGTTTTGGCAGTGTTATTCAGACCCGGAGCTGTTTGGAGGGATTGATGATCAAAGCAGGAGCTGCAGTTTTACACATCAGCAAAATCCCGGTGTAATCGAGTACAGCGGGGACTTTCTGAGGGTTACGTCCCTCTTCTTCTCTTCTAACAGCTGGTCAAGAGGTTGCCATCGAACTCCGCTGCTGTGTGATCGAATAGCAGCGGGGAAACATTTCACGTAACGCTTCCAGCGGCTCGGACAAAACGGACGTCGTCGTCATCTTATCGGGTTTATCAGCCGCTGTCCTCATCTCTCCTGGGCGAGCAGAACTCAATCAGCCAACCCACAGAGGACAAGACGAGCCCTGGGCCGTCTGCCTCGTCGACGGTACGAACAGCATCAGCGGCTGCCTGTGGGTTTAATAGCACAGATGGAAATAAATGGAGAGGAAAACCTGCAGCGTGCTCCGGTGGGGATACACGGCGGCGGCGAAACCCGGGGGTGGAAATGTGACAGATTGACAGTCGGCGTTGTTTGTGTTGTTTTTATCTTTACTGCACATAATCAATGCAGTTCCCTTCATTTCTTTGAAAATGGGAATTGCACGTTGTCTCCAGGTGAGCTGAGCAGAGTAATCAGGGTGTGCAGAGACATCCCGCTGTGTGTGTGTGTGTGTGTGTGTGTGAGTGAGTCCCACGAAGACAACGGCGTCAACACGACAAACTGTCGCGCTCATTTTACCCGAGAGCTTAATGTGGCAGAACGACGCAGCTTTACTGAGCTGAGTCGTCTTTGACTGCAACGTTTTCTAACCCTGAACCTTCAGGACGGACGCAGAGCAGCTGGCACTGTTAAAGGATCACTCCAAAATGAAAGTTCAGTCATCTACACACACGCACACACACACATCATGCCGATGCAGCTTCAGGTGAAGTTTCACAGTCCACAAAACATTTTCTGGGACTTCACAGGAGAACAACGTTGCAGCGTAGATGCATAAAATCTCACCGTGCAGCTCGCCTGGTGTCCTCGAGATCACAAAGTTATCTGAAAGTTATTATCTTCATAACTTCAAGCTAAAAGCGTTTATCTGAGGTGGGCGCAGAAGCTCGGCTACGTGTCGAGAGTGTAAACAACGTTCAAGATACTTTATAGTTTGTTTCAAAAAGCAAAAACAACCCAAACAAACTCCTCATCTACTTCAGCTGTTTAGGAAAAACCCGGGAAAGTTTTTGTGGACTATGAAACGTCACCAGGTCTCCACAAGCCCCGAGGTCACAAATTGATCTAAAGACGTTATCTGAATCTTTTTTTATTGCCGAAATCTTTGGTGTGGCTGCAAAGCTGCAGGCTCGGCTACGTGTCAGGAGTGTAAATAACGTTCCAGATAGTTCGACTCGCCGGGACGAGCTGTAAGGAGCCATTTCAAACATACTTCTGTTAGTTTTAAAAAGTAAAAACAACCCAAACAAACTCCTCATCCACTTCAGCTGCTCAGGAAAAACCCCGGAAAGTTTTTGTGGACTATGAAACGTCACCTGACTTTGCATCAGCGTGATGGGTGACGAGAAAACGACTCAATTCTTATTTTGGGTTGAACTCGTCCTTTAATAACCAAAGCACACGGTTCTGTCACACGCACGGCTGCAGTGTCATCGAGCAAAGTTAAATAAAATGTCTTTGACTTCTGGCTTCTCTAAATGCAGAGGCCAGAAATATGGGTTAAAGCAACATTATGTAGAAATACTTATATACATGTGTGGAAAACTTGCATCTTGAAGTAAACGTGTGTGTTGTGATGTGATTCTACCCTGAAGAGACGAGTGACGGAGACGACAACACACTGATCCATCAACATGATCGTCTTGGTTGGCTGACACCTGTGTGACTGTCTGTCACACAGGTGTCAGCAGATCTGTCACAGAGGACGCCATGTTTCTTTTTTGGAGCATCCCACCTCTGCTGCATGAAAATCTCTCCCCTGACTGTCAAAGGGAAACAAAAAGCAGATCCCGTCTGCGAGCTGTAATCTCAGTTGGGTGATCAGACGGCGATGCAGTGAGGAGCAACAGTGCAGCTGTCAGGTAACACGTCACCTTTTTTCCCTCTATCTCCATCACAGCTGACGAACGCCGCCCTCCCCTCCTGAGCTCGTGGTATTTTCCTGGTGTCGAGGCTACGAACGTCTCCTGACTGCTTGCACGGAGCTGTGAATAATTCATGCATGTGTAGACGAGCGTTAATGGTCGCGTGGAAATCTGACACGGCGACAAGTTGAGCTTCGTGGTTTGGATTCGTCAGCTCGTTCAGGCGCCGGTAAGGTGATGACATCACAGAGCGCTGACCCAACTGTTGAGATGACAGCCGGAGGTGAACGATATTTGTAGACCGACGTATCTTGCGGTTAAAACTCTTTTTATTCTTAATTTACTTGTTTTTCAGAAGTTTAAAGTCAGGAGAAGTTTATTGTTCTCATGAACTTTTCCTAAAACATGGCGGTTTGAGCGAGCAGCGCCGCTGGAGACAGTCGACTGTGAACGCCAGATGTAGTTTCGCTGTTTCCTGATAAGCAGAGGTTAAAGGAGGATGAATATTGGACTTAAATTCACCATGTTAATAGAAATTTGACTGCAAATGAATGTTGCCCGGTAACTGTCAGATGTGGAAATATCGTATTTATTGTGACGTTAAGGAGGACAGGTATTGGAGGACGGCAGAAAACAGAGAAACAACCTGTAAGACCTTGAGAAAAATGCCTCAAAGTGGGGAGAAAAAAAAAAGCACTTTCTGAGAACAGCAGCGGCAGATTGCTTCCATTTTACACTCTTCTGCCGTCGTTATACGTTGCAGTCTTAATTATCGTATATTCAGGATTAGGTGGAATCTCTTCCTTTCATAATTCCCCAGATGAAACAAAAATGACTTCCAGGCATCATTACATTACATCGGCTCTTCTTACATGAAACCGCGTTTCATTTGAAACGTTGAGCTGGAGTTAAAACGAGTGCTCTTCAACACGGGAGGTCCCAGGAGTTCAAATTTGTCTAATTTAGCAGCTCATCACACCGGTGAGCAGACCAAACCGCCGACAGCTGGATTACAAGCCTCCACCCCCCCGAGAGCCGCTCTAACACTCGCCTGCTTCTCGTTGTTGGTTAACACGGCCTGTAATGAAAGAAGCCGCCTGGTGAACAGCGGGTCAGCGGCTCGACGCCCCTCGGCGGTCGCTCCCTTCTTCCCCGTTCACCTCGCAAAATATCCGACACACTCGCCACAACAATTCACGAGCCTCTTGTCGGCCGTAAATACAGATGCACTTTTCTTTCTTTCACGACAACCAGGAACATTTGACAATTTCGAACGAAACAGCTGTATTTGAGATTTAGGGTGTGTGAATGTAGAAATCAGGGACAGAAAGCGAACATAAATACAAAATTCTAATAAACCAAATAGCAGAATAGAAGCCTGAGCTCCTCTACAAACCTTCAGTTGTCTCATGTTATTTCATTGAGGACTTGAGAGGTTGTCAAAGTATATTTTCAGTTTCTGATTATTTCTCTTTCTTGCTGGTTGGGCCTTGTACCGGGGTGGAGAGACAGCGGCACTGATGGGGTTTAATGAACTTCACTGCAACCTGCGTCTGCTCAAAAGAAACAGCTGGTGAAGTTGCCTTGGATGTATTTACTGTTAAACTGATGTCTTATCACTTTCATGGCCGTCAACAAAAAGCTGAGCGATGATCTTGGAGGTCTTGACCGTGCAGACAACACATATCTGTGACTCTTCTCTGCCGGTTGTTTATTAAACTCCTCCGTGGCACAGCGCGACGTGTCACACGTCACTAATGAGCACTTTGAATAGATTAATCAGTCAAGTGAGCGCCGACACAAACATCTTAAGGCCGTCTCGGCGGCGAGGGGCAGATTCAGTTGTTGAACTCGGAGAACAGATTTTTTATTTATTTTTTGTCTTGAGTTCCTGAAATCGTTTGCCGCAATTCGCCTCGCTCTCTATCAAAATGTCAGCCCTCAAATGTGCATCCTCCCCGAACCTGACAGCAGGACGGGCTTTTAAAGACGCCCGGGGATGATACATGGCCTTAAGCCCAGCCTTCAAATGCTGCTGCTCCACACACACACACACACACACACACACAGATTTAAAGTGGAGAGTAGACATTTCCAAAGCTACTCTGTATCAAGACTCCCAGCTTTTCCTCTTAAGGCGAAGAGGGCTCTCATGAGTAATTCACCGTGCAGCGGGTGCAGGTTACACAGCTGCACGACCTCCAAAGTCCAAGAGAACCGACACCGCGCCGCACAACTGCGCCAACTCCTCGAAAACATGGCTACTCTGCAACTTATGTATTCCTGTGGCGTGTGACAAATTGTGTCAGCACATTACTCTGGTGAGGCATTTTTCATGCATAATTCATCCCGGCGCCTACATTCCACATGGACATTTTCAAATCCCTTTGAAGTTAATTCCCCTCTTCGTGATAAACAGACTCGCTCGCTTCAGCGGCGTCGCGGCTTATGATTGTCTGTGTCGTCTGTGTCGGAGGGAGTCACCTGTCCGAAACACTTTCACTGTACAGTACTGAGGCGCCGCACAGATTTACATCTGCTAAGCCACCGAGCAGAAAAAAAAAAAAGCTTCCTGAGTAGTTTTGTGTGTGTGGGGTTTTTTTTTTTTTGTACATTCGAGGAAAAATTCAAGGATAGTTAAACATGTTTTACAGTCACACACACACACAAACACACACAGTGACAAAGTGACTTGAACTGCTTGCAGCTGAGAATAAAAAAAGCATTGAGGGGAAAAAGCACAAGTATACGTGCACGTTTAAAACTCCTGCATCCAACATTCGAGTCCTCTGCATCCTCTGATTATTTTTGGTATTAATCGATCAGTTGTCGATATGAAACAATAATATAAAAATGTTAATCCATGTTTCTTAAAGCTCAGGACGACGACCTTAAATGTCTTGTTTTGTTTGGTTTTTACTCTCAGAGGAGGAAAGAAACCAGAAATAAACTCACTAATTCTGGAAACATTATTTTAACCTCTTGATAAACGACTCAAACTGACGATCAAAATGTTCCACAATTAATATCCAACTTGACAACTGATCGATTGATCCCAAGCGCCGTATCGTCGGCAGCTGGACTTGTTTCAGTCTCATCCAAGAGGCTTCTTCAGTTCTAGCGACCTGGAGGGGAGCTGCAGGCTTTTAAACTAAACTCTGTGTGGGAGTGTCCTTACGGAGTCGTTAAGGCCACAAACGCAGAGCTCAAACGTGTCCCAACGACTCCGTAAGGACACTCCCACACCTGGTGGGTTAGAAGTGAAGTCAGGGGATTAGCAAGATCGTTAAGACTCATCTTCTGGGAACTGTTGGAACCAAATTCATCCTGTAGGTGTTGATTAATTGCGCTGGATCGATGCATGGAAAGTCAGATGGATTCATCCTCTGGGAATCATGAATAAATGTAAAATATTTTATGGAAATCCATCCAGTGATTGTTGAGATATTTCAGTCTGAAGTGAAGTCAGACAGCATCGATCAGGCCTCTGATTTAAAGCGGGACGTTTGGACAGATGGAGGTCGTATCGACGGGACGTTTCATGTTCTGAGGTGTAAAGTCGCTAAAACCCTGTAACTAAATACTATAAATATATATATGGACGTATGGAGCGGCCTAAGCAGTAAGAGATGATTTTCAGTATTATAAAACACAGAACAAAGCAAATACTTCCGGTGAAGCACAGAGAATTAAACGAACGAGGGTTGGCATCTCAAGGAAAATGGAGAAAAAGAAGACAGGCAGGTGAACCGACTGGCACTTGCCCCACTTGGAGGTTGACAATTACCTCCTCTGTAGCCAACTGGGTCCCTGAGTTATCTCCCCGCGCACCGGGGAATTAATCAGCGGCTTGATGGTCGGGGAAATGAGGCTGAATAATAAAAAGCATTGCAATCTCTCTGGTGCGGTTTCCTTTTGTCCCTTTTTTCCTACCCAACCCGAGATCATTGTCGTCCCTGGGAGCTGCTCTTCTCATCAATACCCACCTACCTCGCACACATAAAGCGGTTTGTAAAAAAAAAAAAACCTTCGCTGAGCAGCTAATGGGTGCAAGGTGTAGAAACGGCCCGGCCGTTCGCGGAGCTCCCGCTGTGCATTGTTGTAAATCAGAGAGCCATTACACCGGGAGATGAGAGCTGTGAAAATATGGGCACTGAACATTTCCCCTGCTTCAGCTCTGGCTGTTTTCTGCTTCAGCACACAATGAACTGTACATGCTCAATATTTAGAAGTCCAGTCCTGCATGATAGCAATGTGGGCCAGATCAGACACGTTCATGTGGCCCACATACAGAGTTGAACGATGACACTCCTGGCACACGTGGAGAGTTTTGTCCATATTGAACAATTCCACAGCTCGAGATTTACATCCAGTGTCAAAGCCGGCACATGTTTACTACAAAACATTGTTCTGACGTAATGAGCTTTGTTTGTTGTTGTCACCTAAGAGGCCGTCCACACGGAAGCACTCTTGAGTGTAAATGCATGTTCTGCATGGTTCTGTCCGATCGTCCACATGGATCCTGTAAACTCACTTTTTTGAAACCTGGTCTCAGGGTGGAAAGAATCTGAAAAAATCTTGTCTGGACAGCGACTCCTCATACTTATGTGTATGGATGACTCCATCGCCCCACCCCTCCACCTCTAGCCTTCGACCTCTGAACCCCGCGACGTCTCATAACAACAACAACAACAATGGCGGACTACGTGCTTGTGTTGGTGTTTCTTGCAGCTTCCTCTCCTTGTAGTCGAGTGTGAGTCGCAGCAGCAGTTCCACCTCATTATCGCTCCACACAAACCATTCTGGTTTCATCTTCTTCTTCTTCTTGTGTTCGGTTTCTTCTTCTACTGTCTGTTTGTAAACAGCCACAAGCTTTATGCTCATGCTCCGTCTCTTCTTCTATGTTTTTGGTGAATTTCCAGCGCCACCTATAGGCCTGGAATATGAACTACAGCGTGTTGAGTCGTTTACAGTGGATCCGTTTGGACGCAAATATTCTTGAAAAGATGCCGAGGAA